>PVJX010008362.1:0-65063 GCA_004027295.1 Dolichotis patagonum
CCAAGTCCCTCTTCGAGTGTCCACTCTTGTCAGGAGCTAACACTCCCAGCATGGCAAGGTGCTCAAAGTGGGAGGCCTCACCCCAAGCCCAGGACAGCAGCAGGAATTGCTAATAGCCGCACCCCACACGGTGTATCCATGGACGCTTGGCCCTTTCTCTGAGGCCTCAGCTCACAGGCAGTGGCTGGGCGGTGTGGACCGCTCTGTCTCCAAGTAGGAGCTGTCCCTGCCCAGCACCTCTCTCAAGCTCAGAGCTAGACCCCAGGATTTCGTGGTCCACATTCGGGCTGCCTTGAAGGCTCCCTGCGAGTATAGACAGCTGCCTCTGCTCCAGGACAGGACGACTCTCACGCTGGTGGCCTTTGGACTGTAACTGCATAAGCCCGGCTGTGGCCAGGTGCAAGTGTCCATAGGAAGTGATGTGTGTCGGCTGCAGATGTAGGGCCAGTTCCTGGCAAAGGTGGCTGTGTTTCCCCCCTCCTGGAGAAGCTGTCTCTAACCAGATGCTCGGCGCTGCTGGAATTTTATATCTAAGTTAAGGAGCCGGTCTTTCACGGCAATAGCTGAAAGCAGGCGAGGAGGGAGGTGTGGAGTTTCCTGGTGGAGTCACACGGACGGGACCCAGGAGGATGTGGCACCAGCTTAGAAAGCTTGTCCTGTACGTGGCATCTTTAATATTCCCGGTTTCTCAACCGTCAGGTGCCTCCGCAGATTTCCTTACAGGCATCTGCCGGGAGCACATAACGGAGCGCTTGCTCTGTGACAGAGGAGGGTCAGGTTCAAGGGTCTCTTTCTGGCTGGAGTGAAACGCTAGCGGCCACTTCTAAGGTGATCATTTTAGCTTGGCGTACACTAATTCCACGTCAGCATTTACAATCAATTCCTTATCTTGATTTAGCGTTAAATATTGGGTGCTCTCACCCTCCAAGGGCCAGAAAGAGTAAAAGGAGAGAGAATGTACGTGGACACCTGATTGGCCACCCGTGGATTTAATGGAGATTACTCATTGGTAATAACTCCTGAAAATACTCTTTTAAAGATTTATGTTCTAATTTTTACAAGAGAAGCAATAGGCCCCAGAGTTCTCTCTCCCTTCCTTTCTTTCTTTCTTTCTTTCTTTCTTTCTTTCTTTCCTTCCTTCTTTCTTTTTTCTTTCTTTCCTTCTTTCTTTTCTTTCTTTCTTTCTTTCTTTCTTTCCTTATTTCTTCTTTCTTTCTTTCTTTCTTTCTTTCCTTCTTTCTTCTTTCTTTCTTTCTTTCTTTCCTTCCTTCCTTCCTTCTTTCTTTTCTTTCTTTCTTTCTTTCTTTCTTTCTTTCTTTCTTTCCTTCTTTCTTCTTTCTTCTTTCTTTCTTTCTTTCTTTCTTTCTTTCTTTCTTTCTTTCTTTTTTCTTCTTTCTGTCTTTCTCCATCTGAGCAGCCACTGGGCACCTAGCCCACAGCCTCCTTGGGAAGAAGCCCCCTTGCTCAGTTATTCGTGTATTCATTCATTCATTCATTCATGCCTTCATTTATCCAATAGCCACGGAGCACCATGTGTGTGCTCAGCTGTGCCCCAGCCCAGCCCAGACCCCGATCCCAGCCCCACATCCAGCTTGTCTGTCCAGGGGGCTACAGCGAGCTGGTCTCACTCAGCTGCTGCCATGTTTGCCCAGAGGCACCGGTGCCCTTGCCATGCGGTGAACACCAGGTGTTTACTGCCCTTCTGTGTTGTGCTCCCCACAAGGGCTGGCTGCGCACGCTCACCCCTGCCCACATCAGGCTGCGCACATTTTTGCACACCCCACTCTCATTTTTATTGATTTACCGTTTATTGCATGTATTCTTTCTTTTTGTTCTCGCCTTCCACGGTCACCTCAGATGATCAGGCTGACGTGTTCCGTGAGTACCACGGTTTCAGTCATCAGGGGTGTCATCCCCCAAAGCCCCATGGCGCTTAGGCGGGGTCTGAGGAAGGTGATTGGATAGTGGTGTCTCCAGCTGATGTGCCATCGGGCTGTGGGGTCTGCTTAGAAGTGAGGCCGCTGGGGGCGTGGCCTGGAAGAATTTGCAGTATTTTCCTTCCAGGCTCCTGCCCAGTCTCTCTGCTTCCTGTCCACAGTGCCGTAAGCCCCATCTCGTCCGCCAGGCCCCTCTGCTGTGCTGCCCTGCCTTGGACCATGGACTCTACCAACTTGCAGCCAAAATGAACCTCCTATGGCTTATGTCTCAATGTCCCCTCAAAGCTTCATGAGGTCATGGAGAGGCTTTTCAGAGGTGGCTGGATCCAGGGTATATGATGGGGCCGGATTGACAGTGTGATGCCAGGGTTAAGGGTGGTCCACCCTGGGTGTGAGTGCTACCCGGCCTGGGAGGGAGAGTCTGGGTGGAATGGATAGAAGGGACAGAAAGAGGGCTGCTGTCACTGCTGCTGATTGCCTGCTGCTCCACTTCTCAGCTGCTTTGCTCTCTTCTGCACACCATGAGCTGTTCCTCCTCTGCTATGCTGCCCTGCCTCGGAGCCAGCACGGAAACCTCTCACGTGTGAGCTACAATCAGTCTTTCTTCCTTTACCTTTAGGTGTCAGGTATTTTGTCTCAGCACTGGGAAAAGTAACTGAGACACCTTTGCTCCTTTAACTTGAGGGTATTTGGTATTGTTTCTCAACACTGAGAAAGTGACTAAGATTAAGAGCATCTCCTAATCAGAGGGCAATGTATAAAATGACCTGTGTCCGTGTCTCTTGTGTGTGCACATATTTTAATTTTATGCACTGGCAGGGAATGCAGACTGTTGAAGCAGCCAGCTGGGGTCCACCTGTAGGTTCTGCCACTCGTCACCTGTGTGGTCTTGACATTGCCTGTGTCCACCTCTCAGATCCATCATCTGTAAGGAGCTGAGGCGGTCATCTACCCGCAGGCTGTCATGGGGATTATGTTGGTTGATGTCTGCACGGTGCTCCGTGCAGTCTCTTGTGGGCGACTGCCCTCTGTAAGGTCAGCTGGGATTGTCTCAGCCTCTGGCTGCTCTTCTTTGCCTTCCACATCAAATTCCAGACAGAGACACCGAGGGGCAGGTCCCCGTGGCCCGGTGCCTGCGGTGTGAGCTTTTCCCGGGTCACCTGCTCTGCCCGTCAGGGCTGAATCCATGTCTTCATCCAGGCAGAAAAGCCAAAGGATGGTTTGCAGATCAGGGTTTTGGGCTGAGCTGTGGCTTTGAAGAGGACCTCGTGGTCAGCTGTAGTGGACTGAGTCCAGTGAAGCCTAATGGAGAGCAAAACCAGGGGGTGTAACTCAAGACACCGCTAACTGCGACCCAAGGGCAACTCGGAATTGCAAAGAAGCTGCAGGGCAGCCTGGGCACCAGGACGGGCGGGGAAGGACTCTGAGGAGCTGCTCTGGCCCTGGGGCCACCATTGGACACCCTTGGAGCCACAGGCCATGGACCTTGGGGCTCAGTGGCCGTGTGGGGAGGATGTGGTATCCGTGTCAGGAGGATAAGGAGAGGTTGTGACCAGGCTGCGGTTCCAGGAAGGACACCAGCTAGATACTGTCCCCTCAGGCTGTCCTCACATCTACACCCTTGGAGAAAACCAGCCACCGCTCTCTTGGGAACAGCAGACATTGTCCTGCGTGGCTCTCCAGCGCCCTCTGCTGAGAACTCGCCACTCAGCAACAGCAGCTGCTTTGCAGAAGCCTTGGGCGGGTGGGGCTGGCCAGGGTCCTGAGGAGGAGCTGACCTCCCTGAGGAGTGGCAGCCACACACAGGCCACCATGCCCTTTGTCTCCTTGTAGAAAATGGTGCGAGGCAGTCGTTGGGGGAATCACCCACCAGCTGCTTGCACTGGGCTCCTCTGGAAAAGCTCTCCAAACTTCATTGTCACCTAATGCGTGCTAAGGAGTGGGCGGGGTGCCCAGGGGCGACGGGGATGAAGACGGGCAGTGTCCTGAGCTCAGGAAGCTTCTGGCCCGAGGGAGGAATTAGATGCACAGAGGAATGAGCAGGAAACCACGGGGAGCGAATGACCAACTTTGCGCTGCCTGGCACAGGACAGCGAGGCAAACCAAGGCCGGAGGGTGACGTGGTGCCAGCTGAGGTGCTGTGGAGGGGTCGGGCAGGAGCCTGGCCTGAAGATGCAGTCCTGAGGCTCCAAACATTTCTAAGTCTTCCCCCTTCTCGCTGATGGCTAACAAAAATGATTGGACCCATCATGTCCCGTAATTATATTTTACTATGGTGTGCATTTAAAAAAATAAAAACTACATTGCTGCATTTCCTTGGGAACCTTAGGTTTTCCTGGGCGCAGATCACAGAGCCCATCTTCATAACCGAGGTTGGTTAGGATCCCACCCACGCCCTGTCCTGCACACCCCAGGAGGGACACTGGGCCCCCCTCGCACTGTCCTCTCCTTATTTCTGCCCTGCTGTAGGAACCCCAGTCCTGGAGGGCCGGTGTGCCTTTGGTCCTCATGGAAGTGCTTTCCCCTGAGGAAGCCCGGGACTCAGCGGTCTCCGAGCCCCCTTCCACCTCTGCCCCAGATTCTCCTGGCTAAGGGCGACCGATCCTGACGCGGTGTCCCAGGAGAGCTGGATCCGGCCTGCTCCGAGTTAGTGAGCACAGGGCACCGCTCCACATCCTGTGTGTCCTGCCCTCCCATGGCCACGGATGGTCTTTGGAGCGGACACTTAGTGCGTGACCAACACCAAGTCCCCTGGACCGCCTATTTTCCTCCGTGACCCTGCAGTGCTGACCAGGTGCGGCCTTCCTTCCTCCAGAGCTGTCCTGCCTCGGTGTGCAGGACCACCTCCCTCACTGCTGTCCTGGCCTGGCAGCCGGGCCCAGGTCCCTGTCCCTGCAGCCTCTCCAGGCTGCTCTGCCTGCCAGGCCTCCTCCCTGCCTCGCCAGCATGCCTTTCCTCTGGTTCTAGCTTCGAGGTTCGGAGAGGACTCTGGGTTGGGTGTCTGGTCTCTGCCCAGGACCCAGCGGCTCACTTCCTTTTGGGCACCGCCAGGCCCACACACTGATTCCCGGCGCTGTGGCTTCAGCGTGGCCCTGGAATCTGTGTGCCGGAAACCTCGTCTCCATGCAGCCGTGTTGGTGGCCGGCAGGGCATCAGGGCTCAGCTTCCCGAAGTGTCAGCACCTATCAGAGCAGGGCCGGAGCCTGCGAGTTCCACCTCTTGCTCTTTCTTTTGAACGTCCAGTCCCCCTGCGATGCCCCATGGTGTGGTCACATAGCAAGGAGGCTGGTGTCACATTCATCTCCACCATCCTGAACCTCCCAGCTCCGGGACCACATGTGACCCTGTCACTGTTATCTGGCTCGCTGTGAGAACCATGCAAAGTGGGCCGAGACAGCGAGCTCTCTCGTGCTTTCCCTGGTGGAAAATCTCAGCATCAGACACACTGGACTCCCACTCCTCCTGTGTCCCCACGTGCTCCCGTCTGTCACTTCCGGGCCAGCCTCATCCTGGACCTCGCACCTCCCTGGGCAGCTGGCCTCGCTCTCCGTTCCCACCCTGCCCCTGCAGTTCAGAAGCCCCTTACCCTGCTGGGCCCCTCGCCACCTCCTCGCTGCTTCTCTCTGCACCTGGGTTCTTCCTCTTCTCATCCCACACACCCAGGCGTGGAGGTTTCTGAAGCACACACCCAGGGTGTCACTTGCTTGGTCACATGCTGCAGTCAGGTCCCCTTGCCCAGGGGGATGGCTGTGCCCCACGGCTCACCTCCAAGGGCTTCAGATGGAACCCACGCATGGAGTCCAGCCTCCTGCCCCAACACGTCCCACCCGTGTCTGCGTCCCACTGAGCACGCAGCTTGTCACACTCCCAGAGACCTCGCGGGCTCTCTCCAGCCAGCCTGTCCCTCCTCTGTTGGTCCTTGGCCAGCTCCACCCACCAAATCCTGCCCTTCCTCCTCTGCATCTCTCCTTGCTTTGCCTCACAGTTACAGCACTCTCCAGGGGCTTCCAAAGAACACCCTTATGCTTCGTAGAAGACAGAAAAGGGAATGCATTTGCACGCAGCTCTATTTAAGCTTGGAACGCAATTTGCCGCGACTCCTGTTATGTATGTGAACTTACAAAAGCGAGCTGCTTTTCCTCTCTGCTGTGATCGCATGTCACGGTGCTGCTGGAAGGACTGACGAGGATGACACGTACGGTACAGGGCGTCCAGCACACACCTCCCTCCTCCCAGAACCTCTTCTCTCTCACTTGCCGTCACGACTTAGACGCCTGTCTTGTCTCCATGCGGATAGCTGAGCCCCGAGCCTGCCTCATGCTTAGCAAATTTTGCTGTTTTTACCATGAATATTGTTACCATAGGCATGTAGGCTCCCAAACTGTGAAGTCTGGGTATTACTGACTGTACTTAAATAAAATACACAGTAGACCTTATTTGGGGAATGTAGCAGCTAAGCAATGGCTATAAATATATCACCATTTTTAAACTTGAATATTTACATTTGAATTTCCAACTGTAATGCTCCCCACTTCATTTTCCTGGGAGGGCTGTGGGTTGGACACTGAACTGAGCCTGCCCGTGGTACCACAGCCATGGAGGCCACGGTGTGGTCACCGTCCCGGAGGCCCTGGATCGCTAGAACCACACAGTCACAAAACTGTCACACATTATGTTACAGAAGTATCAATATATGTGGGCTCAAACTCATTTTTCCAGGAACATGACAATCCTTATTCTTCTAAATTCTCTAATTCTCTGGGCTAGAAGAGGGAATTCTAAACAAATTCTAGTTATTTGCTGCCAATCTCTACATGATTTCAATTTCAATTTCATTTTAAAACACCAAGAACTTGAGGTGACAGCTATTTCTTGTGTAGGGTGTTGTGCTAGCCAGCTTTCCACTGCTGTGACAACATTTCTGAGGTAAATCAACTCAAAATCTTAAAAGACTGGTTTTGATTCATGGCTTCAGACGTTTCAGTGTATAGGAATGTTTCAGTCACTCTCTGAGTTACTGAGACAAAATACCCAACACCCAAAGGCGCAGGACAAAAGGTTTATCTAGCTCACAGTTTATAGGGGCTTCCGTCCATAGCTAGTGGCACAGTAGAGGGAAATTGTAGATGAGACATGTCCATGGCAAGCAGGCAGACCAGAGCAAGACAGACAGAAGGCAGGCCTCTTTCTGTCCCTTCTATTTTACCCAGGCTACTAGGGCAGGGAGCACAGACACACTTAATCCTCGTGCCCTTGAGCCTGGCACTGCACTACAAATTGATCCCAGGGTCACACACTCCAGACCCACCCACCTCTAAAATCCCCACCTATGAGCACATGAGGCTTTGTAGGGACAACTAGATACAAGTCATAACATTCTACCCCTGGGCCCCCAGAGACTCATGCACATCCCTTTATACAAAGGGCATCTAGTCCGTCTGCAAGAGTCCTAAGAGTTTTAGCACTGCCGAAGAGCCAAGTCCCAGGTAGCCTCTGAGATCCAGTTCTTAGCTGCAAGTCTCTGTACAAATGACAAGAAAGTCAAACACTTCCAGCGTTCAGTGCCACAAGACAGACATTTCTATTCCAAAAGCTACAAACGGGGATACAAAGGAATGGGACCAAAGCAAGTCCAACATCCAGCAGGGCAGATATTAAGTCCCATAGTTCCATGTGAAGCATCCCCAGCGATTTATGACAAGTAGTGAACTCCGAAGGGCTTGGGTGGCTCTGCTCCTACAGTACAGCCTGTGATTGCAGCACCCATGGCTCCTCTTGGGCCCGCTCTGCTCTCTCTCTTGCTTTCTGCCTGTCGTGCGCTGTTCTCTGTGATGTCTGTCAGCCATGCCACCCTGCCTTGGAGCCAGCTGACTGCGGGCTGAAACCTTTACACACCGTGAACTGCATACAACTTTTCCTCCTTTAAGCTTGGGTGCTGGGTATTTTGTCTCAGTAGTAAGAAAAGTAACTTAAGACAAGGTGCTTGGTTCCACTGTTTCAGTCCCATGGTGAGACTTTCATGACGAAAGCACATGGCAGAAGAAAGCTGTTCACTCTGTGGTGGCTGGAAAGGAAAGGGCAAAAGGGAGAGGGACAGGGAGAGGGAGAGGGAGAGGGAAAGAGAGAGAAAGGGGCCACCTGTATCTATTAGGGATTTCAGTCGTGCAGCATGTTGGCCACCAAGTCTTTATCATGTGGATATCTGGGGCCACCTGTAAGCCAAGCCATTGTGCCTGGGGCCCCACAATGCAAAATGCATTCAATTCCTGTCCAAGAGCCGCCAGCATCTGGGCCGTTTCAGCTGCTGAGTACCGCAAGCCCACAGGCTCCTCTGAGATGCAAACTCAGCTGCAGCCCAATGTGAAAACAACAGAGAAGTTGCCCGCTTCCCGCATTCAGCAGTGGAACACAGGATGCACCCCTGTTTCAAAAGGGAAGAACGTGAAAACAACAAAGCAGAAAGCAAGCAAACAAGACAGCCCAGACCCAGTAGGGAAAACATTATCCTCAGCTCCGTGACCAACGACTGGGTACATGGCGGCGTGGTGTGAGCTCCCGCAGGCCCAGGGGCCGGTGTGGTCTCCCTCTCAGGCTGGCTCTGGTCACTGCGCACAGCACAGAAGTTCTTTCGAAGATTCCCCAGATGGGTACCGAAGGACACCTGGAGGCCTTGTGGGCCTTGACTGCACCATTGGCATTTCAGTAAATGCGGGACACAGAGAGCAGCGTCTCTAGGAAAGGCTGTGGAAGGGCGCTGGCTTAGTGGAAGAAACCTCCATGGCATCAGCAAGAGACCCACAAGCTTCTGCAGGGTTTTCTGCAGCAGAAACGCTGCCAGTTTACATGCAAGGGAGACAATAGGATGTAAAACAGTGTGTGTGGGGGGTTCCCATGTGCTAGTCAACATGGCGCCGGACAGCGTCTGGCTTCAGCACTGACTTCCGAGTTCTTCTCCCAAAACAAACCAAACCAAACTGGAACTTCCTGCTTTCCCTGGGTGCGCCCACGCTCCCCAATCAGCTGTCAGTGTGCCATTCTGCCCGCCCCTTCAGCTCCAGCCCTGTCAAAACCAAATAAAAACCCCACGGTGCTCTTTGTTCCCCTCAGAGGGTGCTTGCATCTCTTGGCCTCTCTTCTCTCCTCTTCTCTTCTCTTCTCTTCTCTTCTCTTCTCTTCTCTTCTCTTCTCTTCTCTTCTCTCTCTTCTCTTCTCTTCTCTTCTCTTCTCTTCTCTTCTCTTCTCTCCTCTCCTCCTCTTCTCTTCTCTTCTCTTCTCTTCTCTTCTCTTCTCTTCTCTTCTCTTCTCTTCTCTTCTCCTCTACTCTCCTCTTCTTCTTCTTCTTTCTCTCTCTCTCTCCCCACCACCCCGTCAAAGAACCAAACAGTAGCTTCCACAAAAGTCTACAGGAAAGAAGCAAACTGACAAAATCCTCCAACTCAGGGCCATGCTACATTTTCTTTGAGAGGATAAAACTGCAGGAGACAGAACTGTGCCCGCAGAGGATGCAGCCCGAAGTGCAGAGGGCATTGATGAAGTCCAGAGCAGAGCCAGGAGACAGAGCTTACTCTGGGGATAAACCCAGCTGGATTTCAGAACCCCAGCTCCCTCTCCTCTCCGTTTTCTCCTTCCCTTGAGTCCAGTGTCCAGAACTGACTTCCTATTCTCGTCTCTCCATTATATTTTAGGAGCAGACACTGAGTTTTACAGATCTGTAGATAGAGAAGAATTTTGACCCTTGGATTATACCCAAGGTATTCCCCACACCTCATTTAGATGATACATTGAGAATTTTGAGTTAATTAAATTCAGATGAGCTTCTGGACTTGGCCTGATTTTTTGATGTGGAGACAGTTGGGAAACCTCTAAGAGAATAAGCAAGTGTCCTATAGGTTTGCTTCTGAAGAAGGGATTGACTTTGATCCTGACTTCTAGGTCAGGGTGCAGAGGCAGGGAGACAACTGCGGGCTCAAACATGCTATTGCTTTGGGCTTTGGGTGCACCCTCTGCTGTTCCACGGTGTCTGTCACAAGTGATGTTTTCCACAGCTTCCTGCCACAGCCCTGCAGGGGCCCCACTGTAGTCCATTCCCAGGACTTTAGTCAAGTGTATGAGTTTGACAGCCCCTGTGTCGCTAAGTGACTGGAAACACGGATTCTGCACAACGCTTCACCCTCTGCCGGCTTCTCCACACTGCGTGCTGTTAGCCGCCCCGAGAGGCCCGGGCCTCTCACCTCTGGGGTTGGTCCAGGCTCCCTTTCTGACCTGCATGACCTAACGAACCACACTAGGGGCTGGCAGATAAACCGCACGTTCACGGTGCCCAGCCAGCGCTTTTTACCTCGCTTCAGACCCACTCTCACCTCACAGCTTAGTTCTCTCCCTAATGATGTCTCCTTGCACAGGGCTCCCAACTCAGAAAGCAGAACGCCATCTCTTCTTCCTTTTCGCCTTTGTGTGTTACTGTTAATCATGGCCTTAAACATCTCTCGATTCTTTTTCCTAGCATTGTCATCGTATCCCTCTTCCCAGCCTTGCTCTGGGTAACGTCTGTGGACTCGTGAGTGCTCACAGGGGTTGGTGGCTTTGCTCCGCAGCCTTCCTTCCCACTCCCTGGCGCTGCTCACTGCTGCCCATTCTGATTCTTGGCTCCAGTGGGGACAATCACTTAGCCTTGCCATACCCGCCTGGATGGGCTGTGTCCCATGCTGAGATGTGACAACATCTTCCTGGTACTCCTTCTGTTAGGGCAGATGGATAAGTACCCGACCGTCAAATGGCAGGATTTGTTAGATGGGAGCCCAAGGGGTGTGAGCAGCTCTGGATCCAGCCTCTGGCATAAGCGGGGGTGGTGGCTGAAACAGATTAGAACCTGGGCAGAGAAGCTGACCAGACAGCTCCAACAGGGGGTGAGCACAGTGCCCTCATGCTGGCCTGTCCACCCTGTCCCTTGATGCATTACACACATTCACCATTTTCCAATGAGATGTGAAGTGTGCCTCTGTCCACGCTGTTAATTTTGATGTCTCTCCTCCATTCCTAACCATCTCCTGTACGTTCCTTTACTACCAGGGAAAGTTCTGTCTTGTCCGCCTAGCAGAGGTTTCTCATTTCCTCTGGACATTCATGCTCTTCCACATCATCTTATATTTTACACTCCAGGAAGGAAAGCCAGCCTTGCTGCTTTTCTGAACATTGTCTTGGGCCGGGGATTTAGCTCAGTGGCTTAAGCGCTTGCCTGGCAAGCATGAGGTCGTGAGTTCCATCCCCGGTACCAAAAAAAAAAAAAAAAAAGAACATTGTCTTTTCCTATATGAACATTCTAAACACCTCTTCCCTCGCCGATGCAGCCCTTCCTGTACACTGCTCCCCAGCATCTGCCAGGGACACCCCAAGCCCTTTCTTCTGTTGGAAAATAGTTTTCCCTTCAAATCCCAGCCCAAACGTCCTCCCTGGGAAGCTTCCTTTGACATCTTTGGTTCTAGTTACTCAGAAAAAGTAAGTGAATCACACTCTGTAATCTCGATCACATGCGCTTCCTTCTTTTGGTTCTTCTTTGTGTAGACATCTGATTTCCGGATGGAAACGTAAACTCCCCGAATCTGGGCCTCCACAAGCTTGGCGTGGAGCAGGTGCTCAACGAACGTCCATCAGCTTGAGAGGATAGTGGGGAAGGGAAGCAATCAGATGATTTCTGCATGATTCCCATGAATTCGTGTCGGCGCTGGAGATCTTGACTTCTTTTACGCAAGGGCTTTCAAGGATAGTGTGCAGTGATGCAGCCTGTGACTTTTCTCAGGCTCAGAGACAGTGTCACCCACCTGCAGTTTGCAAGCCTATCCCTGTACAGGCTGCAACTGCTGCCTGCTTCCTCTTCCTCTTCTAGTCCCTTGACTAGATCCATTCATGCCACCCAAGGTGGCTGACAGGGTCTGAGCAGTGGCCCCCAACCCCTACCCGAATTCATACACTGAAGCCCAACACTTCAGCACCTGAGAACATGACTGTGTGTGATTCAGGTAACACTAGGTCATGCGGGTAGGGTCCGCTTATGGCTTAAATCTAAAATGTCCCCAGAGTCTCACATTTGGAAGTGGGGCCTGGTCATCAGGGGTGGGACACTGGTACTGTGGGACTTGTCCCCAGCTCCTCCCTTCCCCCTCTGCTTCCTGCCCGTGATGAAGTGAGCAGCTTTACTGCGCCAGGCCTTACACACGCCCATTCCGCTTTGGAGCTGCCTAACCACGGACTGTGCGCGCTGAGACTGTGGCCAAGTAACCGTCCCCTCCCAGATCCCGCCAGGGAAAGAAGCCCTGACAGTCCCTGCTCAGGTGCCCAGATACAGTCTCCTCAGCCATCGTCTCAGGACAGCGATCACTCTGGACCCTCCAACTAGTTATTTCTCTAGATGAGTCCACTCCGCCACCACAGCACTGGGCCTCAAACTGCTGGCTTACAGTCGGTGGTTCTTCCAGCACACTGGTCTCATCTTCCATAGCCAGGAGAATCATGACCACAGCTCATCTTCACTTCCTTCGCCAGACGTCTTTTCACAATGTGACCCAAGCCTGCACTAAAACATTGCTTTTGCATAGCAAACTTGGGTGGCATGACCTCCTAGGCAGCTGGTGAGTCTGGTAAGGAAAAGTCAAATGTAAGTCAACGACCTGGTCCATCACTGAAGGGCCGATGGTCTGAAAGAACAGAGACATTTTACAGGGAAGAGGAGTGCCCCTCTGCTGTGTGGCTTGGTGTACTTCTTTCTAGGACCTCATAAGTAAAATACCAATTCCGTCACTTTATTTTGTTGATATTACTTTCTGCACAGATTGCCACGTTTATAGTCACCACAGCAAGCTCCCTGCATCTGATTCAGAAGGCTCAGCTGCCTGATTTGCAGAGCTGCAGACTGAGGGAGCCTGTTACCTCCTTTGCTCCACGCTATCACTGGAATCTGCTAGGACGAATCCACACTGAGGACTGTAGGAAAGACGGACTCACCAGTCTAGCAGAGAAGGCTGAGTCCACAGCCAGCAAGAAAGTTATTTCAAAGCTTTTGCAAATGTTGTCTTAAAAATTTCCTTGGGAAGAAAGAGAAATGTCCAACAGTTCTATTTCCTGAACACTTTCATGGTGCATATGAATTTGGTTGACCACGTTCTCATTCTGAGGAAGTGCAGGAGTCTGGTCACTGGCGTGTCTCCTCCACACTTGCAGGCTTTTCCAGCAGGACCTTGGACAGAGTTATGCAAGTGCTCAGCCCAGTCTGAGCTGGAGGGAGGTGCGGGGATTACGTGCACTGTGCATTGCATTTTCTATGATCCAGAATGTTCCTTGCAGCCATCTGCACGCAGAGAATGCGTTCCTGATGGTTTAAAGACTGGTGTTAAAACGCTTTATTGCAAAAACAGTGACGTTATAGAAAGTAACGAGTACCAGCTCTGTCTAGGAGGGTCGGTTTTCAGCAGTCACGTGCTGGCACTTGTTGACATCTAACCCTTTCTCTTGGCTATGGCCTCCCTGAAGATCTCTCCTCCTGACCAGCATTCAAAGATTGCTGTAATTCCTTCCAGATATACCAGCATCCATCTACTGAGCACGTATCATACTTACACAAGAAGGAGCAGAATTCACAGACGCTGTCTTGTGCTTAGCTTGTCACTTCATTCAATACCTTACAGATTTTCTTCCACTTCACCAAGTACATGTGCACTGTATTCTTTTAAAATGGCTTCTTTAGGTTCTGTTTTACTCCATTTTACGCTGCCATAACTGACTGCCACAGACTGGGTAATTCATAATGAGCAGAAATGTGCTCAGTTCTGGAAGCCAGGAAGTCCAGGAACAAAGCACAAGGGCAGATGGCTGGAGATGCTGGCGCCCCCACCTGGTGGAAGGCAGAAGGGCAAGAAAGAGTCAGACCCAGAGGACAAGAAGGGATTGAGAACATTCTAGACCAAAACACCACTGTTGTCATAAGACATCCACTCCTGACACTATCCCTCCACGGGCAGCACCATCAGCACCTGCTCAGCGTCCACTGCACCCCGTCTTCCTCTCTGGACACCAGAGGTTGAGTTTCTAATGTGTGCCTTTTGGGGGACGCAGTAAGTCACCACACATTCCATTCTGTGGAGGGAAATGAGTTTATTTAACCAATTCCTCAACAAAGGACATGTTTGCTTGTTTACAGTTTTTATTTCTATAAACCACTTTGCAATGAATAATCTTGTAAATGGAGTTTCATCGGCTTTTAGGACAATATTACCGGGTAAAGGTTGAGCTGTCTGTGATTTTGAAAATCCACATTAAGCCCCTATACACTTCCTTCCTGAAGGTTCACACCCACTTCTCCACCTTCCTGCCAGAACACAGTGTCATTTCTTTTCCTTGCCTTATGGAAAAGTAATAAATGATGCTTCCTTATTTCATTTCCTTATATATGTGTCCATTGGCCATTTGTGCTTATTTCTTTTTGAAAATGCTTCTTCATATCATTTGTATGATTCTGTAAACAAAAGAAATTAGCCTCCTTTAAAGTGATACACCTTTCCAAAGTTGTGTGACATTTTCTACCATGGAATTGGGCGTTTTTGTGGTCCATCTTTACTTCCTGACTTCAGGTCTTTGGAGTCTGCTTACATTATCAATTCACTTGCCCCTCCTATCTTTTAGAACTTTTGTGGGTTATCATTTGACACTGAAATCTTTGACCCGTCTGCCGTTTAATTTAGAGATAACAGATGAGGTAGAAACTCAGCTGTGTGTTTCCCAAACAATCAAATTTTACATTAACCTTTTAGAATCACTTCCGTTTTCCCCGCAGGTTTGAAGTGCAACTTCATTCATGAACTGAGCATCAGTAGACAGTCACCAGGTTTGTCATAGGTCCCTTCTCCCTGCTCACTGACATCTTTCTTCTGCAGTGCAGTGGGGTAGGTAGTGGTTTTCAAAAGTTATATCCTCTCAGGACCCCAGAGCATGGTTTTATTTGGAGCAAAAGTGTTTGCAAATTAAGATACGGATCTGAAGAGGAGACCCTTTTTAATCAGGAGGACGGTGACTGTAAGAGATGGAAGAGGAGACAGGAAGCCAGGCACAGGTGCAGGTGGAGGCTGGAGAGATGTCACCATAAGCAAGGTGGTCACGGCCACCAGGGACTGGGTGGAGATGGCCGGAGCCACTGCAGCTTTTAAAGCAAGCCAGGCCTTGCTCACACTTTGATTTCACCCCACTGCCCTCTCGGGCTGGCGGAAGGAGGTAAGATTTTTGTTTTAAGTCACCGGGTTTGTGATTATTTGCTCGCGTGCACTGAGAGGCAGGTAGACCCAGTGCTGAGGGCTCTGGTTTCTTCGTGGTATTGGTTTCAGTGCCCCACAGTCCCCGTAGTCTGAGGTCACTCTGTTAGGGTTATTTTGCTGTTTTCAGAGGTAAAAGGAGGAAAAGCCCGAGTGACACATGAAGGACAGACACCGCTTAGATAATGGGGTTCTGCCACAAAGCAGTCGGAATCAGACCCCTCGACATATGTGTGTAATTTAGTTTCATGGCTGCATGGAACTTCAAAATAGGGGGACACAAATGCAGCAGTCTCAGGGGCCCATTTAGATTTGGGGGAACCCTTCTCCCCCAAATCAAGATTAAGATACCTGCCAGAAAACGGAAACCGAGAAAGCACAAACAAGACAGCTTCTTACTGACTGCCTCCCCGATATCCGCTGCTCGAAGGAACACGAGGTGGCTGTTGATGTTTTTATTTCAAGGGAAGGAGAGACTTATTTACTGGAGCATCAGGCAGAAGAACAGCCTAGGAGACAGCCCGGGTCTTCACGCTAGCAGCTGAGGAGGGAATTCTGCGAGCTCAGAAGAACAGCGGGTGCCTGCCGGGGAGACTCCAGTGGGGCCGCGCTGTAATTAAATTCGTGCTGCCAGCTGAGACTTGGGCCTCGTTGGGAAGGAGATGGTTAATGCTCTGGTTCCCTCCACACCCTGGCTCACCATGGAGGAGTCCAAAAACGCCTGCTCCCACCTCAGTCCACTCAGCCCCCGGGCCTTGAACCTCTGGCCTTGGAATCCGGTGGATGTTGTTTCGGCAGGGGTAGCCAGACAGCTCGGGACTTCAGGGACAACGTGCAATCTTCTGCCACTTGTTCCCCGTAACCTCTCCTGGCTTCCCTGTGCCCACACTGCTCACCGGAAGTGTGTGGGGTGCCTGTGGAACCCGCCTCTGGGGACGTCAGCCCGTTCCCGAGTGGCAGGCTCTCCTGCGGGTCTCCCGTCCAGCCTCCACACTTCCTGGCTCAGGCGGAGGCGTGCTCTGGTTTGGGCGTGCGCATGGCTCCCCCGTATGACCGTCTCAGGGTCCCTTGTGTTTTCACACCTTGCCCACACTTGCTGATCTAACCAGGGCAGCACGATCCAGGGGAGACACATCCAAAACGTCACCAGTGTCATGGGGGGCTATTAGGGACCACAAATTCACAGTGCATCCTTTCCTGAGGGATACATGGAGGCTTGGCATTATGGTGCCACCCTTTTGAGATTTCCCACTAACTCTAAATGGGCCGTCCTCTCCCACTAAGACTACTAAGGTGGAAAAGAACTCTCCAGAGCGAGATCCTTCTAAGCACAAAATCATCTCCACCCTCTGAGTCATCCCAGGATTATCCGTTGCCTACAGTGACTTTTGAATCTTCTGCTGACCTGGACTCTCTCGATAGCCCCACCCATCACTGTGCACACCCATTGCACACCCATTGCACTGTGCACACTCGAGACACAGTGACAGGCTTGGAGGATCTGGGTCTTTGTCCCCCCTGAGGCGCTGACCCAGCCCCCCACCATGCATTACTAAATGTGTCTCTGTTTCTTATTTTATCCTTTCCTGTACCCCAGACAGGAGCTTGGCCAAGTCGTGACAGGAAGAGGCCGCACCGTGGTGGCCCTGCCTGCATTTCCTGTGGGAGTCCTGATGGGCAGAAGTGGGCTGGCCGGACCTAGGAGGGCTCGGTGCCCGACATAGCTATTGTTTCTCAGGCTGAGGGTGCCAGCTTCCCTGGTCCACATGGCCCTGCAGACCAGGTGAGAAGTGGCCGAGGCACAGGCTGCTCTATAGCCGTCGAGACTGGACAAGACTCACCCGGTCCATGAGGGCTGCTCCCCGAGAGAGCGCCTCAGGGCGGTGTGAGACACGCAGCGCCACGACAGGAAGGGGGACCCTAGCTCACGAGGGCGCGGTCGCAGCCTTCAGGGCAGGGGCCTGCTTTCCTTGCGAACGGCTGTGAGTATCGCTCTGGTGGGGACGGGGCCTTCTGTCCCTAGGTGACTGTTGCCCAGAGGCCGGCTGTGCTGCTATGACGGAGGAGGGTGCATTGGTCTCCTGGGCGTGGTGCTGCTGATCAGGGGAGCTGGGGGAAGAGGCTCCCTGGTTGGAAGAGGTTTGGGGTGTCCGCGGGTTCCCTGTAGGCTTGCAGGACAGAAGCTGCCCAGTCCCCTTTGACAAGTCTGGACACTGTACCCCGCTTCTTAAGCTTTAAGGCAGCTTTATTTACATGGTAAATGCGCTCGCGGGGTTCAGAAGAGCAGGCGGAGGGGATCAGAAGAGGAGGAGGAGGGGGATTAGCCAGCACCCAGCCACAGCCTCTGTTCTGAGCATGCGCAAAGATGACGTGGTCCCATCCTCCTTCCGCTGCCCGTTTCATTTTGAAATTGAACTCGGCGCTCTGTTTCGGGGCTGTGTTCTTAGCGTGAAAAGCTAACTTCGAGCACCTCCCTCTTCCCCTATCTCGGGGGGCTCCTCTCTGGATATTGCTTTGGACAGCGAGGGGGCTTGCTGAGGTCCGCATTCGCAGCCGAGCCCTCTGCAGCATGTCCGGCCTCGGGGCCATGTACCCGATGGACGCGACCCTGGGGCAAGGGGTGGCCAGAGTGTGAAGAAGGGGCCACTGCACGTTTGCCTTCTAAGAACCGAGCTGTGGTGTGAGGGTGAGAAACTGCTCGAAGGGGGAAAGTGCCTGGCATAGGGGAAAGGAGGAAAGAAGGGAGGGAAAGGAGAAAGACGTAAGTTAGACGTAAGATGCCAAGATGACTGCGCTGCTAATACTATCAGTTCTAGGCAATGAACGGCTCGCACTCATAGGGGACGACCAGTTTCTCGTGTCTCCATCTGGTCATCCAAGCAGCCCTTTAAAGATAGCAGTGTGCAACAGTAGAGCCATTGTTAAGCTCCCGTCATCTTGTTTGGAAAGCCTATGTTGCTATTGTTGCTGTTTGTCATTTTGCTTTTTATTTTTCTTTTCTGTGTCTTTTTTTTTCTCCTAAAAATAAAGACGAGCCCCTGTGGTCCCGATGTCTCCTTACCTTCGTCTCTCAGAGCCCCGCTTACCTGGTGCTGGGTGACCAATACGCTTCATTTGTTTTCAGTGGAAAACCCCGAGCGGGCCCTGGTAGGGTTCCGCTCTGGTCTGGGCAGGACAGCGGTGAGGCAGCCGCACCCCAGCGGCTCCGGCCCCCGCTCCGTGTGTCAACGGTCAGCGGCTCCCTTGGTGCCTTTTGTCCAGGAGCTGATTGAAGAGTCCCTTCCCCCAGCGGCCCTGCGACCCTCGGTCCCCGTGTTCGGCTCCGTGGCCGGGAGAGATGGAGCCTCAGAGACCATGGGAGATGCTTCCGGGCCAGCGCTTGTGACCAGAGCCCGCCCGGATGGCCTCCACTGAGCTCGGGAAGGCGCGTAAGGACATGGGGCGTGTGGAGCTGGTGTCTGACACTCGCTCTGACAGGAAGGCAGGTTTGTCTGCCTCCCTTGGGTCCTTGGGACAGCAGCGGGTCTTTGTCATCCTGGAAACGGGGGCAAGCTCTCCTCATGGGTGTGGCAGGCTCATCTTACTGACCTCATGTCCCTTACGGGCGCAGCCACCCACTCCGATGGGTGAGCTGTGACCAAAATATAAAGCGAACGTTTAAATAAAATTATTTATTCCAGTAAAAGACTCAGCATCACGAAACCCCCTGAAAATCGCCCTTTCCCCCAGCTTCAGACACACTGGCCCCTGTTGTGGCCACTGTGTGAAGCAGCGCTAGACTCCTTTGTCCTGAGTGTCTTTATGAGATGTGGTTTAAAAAAACACGTCCAACAGAAGGCAGCTCATGCAGTCACGGCGCTGCGTCCTGATGCGTCTTAATCGCCAAGTCTGGCACTGGGTGACCTCTGGCCTTTCCCTCAGAGTCCGAGTGACCTTGAAAGGGAAACGCTTTGGATCCATTCAGGACACGGAGGCAGCCGGGACAGCGCAGCCCAAGACCCTCAGGAAAGAGGGCTCCGGAGCTGCGGCAGGAGGAGGCCAGGGCGAAGGGAGGGGTGTGTTGGAATCGAGGGAGGATTCTGGGCAGCGAAGGTGAGCAACTAAGCAACGGGCAGGGCTTTGCAGTGGGCCCTGGCAGCTGATGTAGGGGGAACTGCACGTTAGGAACGAGGGTCCCCAAGAGCTTGTCCCACGGCTTCACTCACACTGTCTGCACGGAGGGGGCGGAGGGGCTTAGCGGGGCTACAAACCCCACACTGTAAGATTTGCAAACAAGCAATTATTTTCCCAGAAAATGAGAGAGCAGCTTCCAGTTTTCTTGTTGAGGACTTGTTTCTAAACAGCTGAATAATTATTGTCGTCTATTTAAGATTTCCAGATGGCTTCTAAAATTTCCTGCTTTCTTCGAAATGTCTCAGCCTCCTGGTCCTCATCTGGAAGATTGCTGCCACGTTTCTAATCAGATCACTGTGCTCACAACAAACATCTCCCCGAGGCCTCCACCGAGTCTGGGGACGGAGCTGCGTGGGTTTCGGGGCTTCCCTAGGGAGCGGGGGGGCCGCGTGACTGAGGTGTCAGCAGTTTCCCATCGAACTCATGTTAAATCAGTGTAGGGAATCACACACTGACTGGAGAAGTTGTCTAACTTACCTCGGGTGAAAAAGCAAGTTTCATAATTTTGCAATTAATGATGGTGAGGGAATTTGATTTAAAACACAAAGCAGCGGTATTGTGTGTTTAATTTTCTATATAAAAACAGTAGGAGTTTGTTCTTCTGCAGGAAAATTCTGTCTTTCTGAGGATTTCCTAGTTTCTGATTCACTGCTTGGGAAATTAAACAAAAATACACCATGATCTCAGGGTGACCACTGCAGCCAGGACATGCTGCTTGTGAATGTCCACTTTGTCATGCTCCAGAGTGGGAGGGGGGCCCAGGGGGAGCTGAGGAGTCACCTCCATGCATACTGCCACCTCGCTGTCCCACGCCCGAGGCCACCAGGCTTCCCACTGCCCCGGAACGGAGCTGATGCCCCTTGTGCTTTGGTCAGCGTCCTGTGGTCTCTGTTTCACTAAGGTGTCCAGAGTCCCCAGCGAGTACAGCTTCCGGTCCCTGGTGCCCCTCTGGGCTTCCATCTTCCTTTTCAGGAATCGTAATTCTGCTGTGTCTGGGCAGGTGCAGCTCCAGGGTGCTGGGTAAACTCTCACCCTCTGAGACAGTGGCTGTCCCAGAGCACACACACATGCGGGAGCCGGAACAAGACACGAGGTCCCATGTAGAGATGTGTGTGTAGGGAGAGCTGGGTGGGGACAGAAGAGACGCAGACGCTAGCTGTAACGTAGGCTGACACAGAGCACGGCCAGAGGAAGCTGGATCTAGATCCACACAGATAGAAGCGTCAGATACAGACTCGAGATAGAGACCCAGATATGTAATAGATGTAGGTACTTAAAATAGAGATGTAAAGTAGACCCAGATAGAGACACAGAGAAAGAAATGCAGATATAGGTAGATACGGAGACACAGTTACCGATACATGATCTGCTAGAGGGGGAAATAGCTAGCTACGTACCTGGATGCAGATCATGGGCGGACGAAGCTAGCTGCGGGGAGACAGAAGTGTCAGACATGGATACAGATGGAGGTTCGAGGTAACAGACAGCACACTCACAGTTACAGCCCTTATATTATATAGAGACGGGGGTCCGTGGCCAGATGGAGATGCAGAGACGGGAACGCAGGGACGGACGGATGCAGACGCAGCGGTTCTAGGTGGATGTCACACAGAGAGACTGGGGACCGCGACTGGGCGGATGAAGACAGACGGAGTCACCAGAGTTGCCCACGGGTGTGGACGGCAGATGGACACAGGCCCCGCTATCGGGGTCCAGGGCGTGGTTGGGTGGGCATGGTCACTCCAGCCTGTGGCAGCCTGTGTGTGTCCCTGCACATCCCTCCTCCTTGGTGCCCCGTTCCTCGGCCCCTTGAGGGCACTGTGACCTCGTCTCTGCCCCCTCCCAAGGCGCCTGGAGCCAGCCCCAGGGCGGACCTGCTCCTTCGCCGTGCAGCCTCCATCCCAGGCTCAGTCCCGTTGTGCCTAGGCGTGTCCCTGTGAGGGGCTTCTTCCTGGGCCTACATATCCCTTCCCTAGGACACCGCTTCCCCCTTCATTTCCGCTGTGACACCGTTGCCATCCTGGGCCATTTCTTGCCATTCCTTTCTGTGTCACATGCAGTGGGTTAGGGCTCTGTCTGTCTTGCTCTAAGGGCCGCAGAAGAGTTGTACACAGAACATGTTTGAAGAGTGAATGATGGAGCAAATGCAGTATCAGAAAACATCGGATGAAGCATTATACACTTTCAATGGTTTTTAAAATAAGTATTTGTGAATAATTATACATCAACAATATTCTTGAAGAGGTTAAAAACTTTAAGATATAATAACGCATAGTGTGAGCAAAACATGGTTAATGTTCAGATTTTTAGAAGTTATTACAATAGTGGACACAGAGCCAGGAGTCCACGTCGGGTCCTCCCCTCTCTGCCACACACTCGTGCCATCGTCCTGGCCACTTTCTGCAGGAGCGCTGGAGCCCCTTTCCCCGGGGGTCTGTAGGAAGTGTGACCAGAAGTACAGTGAGTGCTTGTGAAAAGGCAGCCAGTGAAAACCTGACGCTGTGTCCTCCTCTGCCTTCGTCACCAGGGCTGCACCGTGTGACTTCGGCTCCTCCCCAAAGTCAAAATGACCAGGAAGGCAGACACTTTGAGTTCATTCAGGACACCGAGGCAGCCAGGACAGCGCAACGAAAGACCCTCAGGAGAGAGCACTCCAGAGCTGCTGCAGAGGCAGCCAGGACATGGGCCGGGAGTGTGGGAAGCCAGGGGCGGGGCCCCGGGACTCACAGCACTGTGTCTGTTACTGTGTGATGTTTTAAGAATGAAGTGCTGACCGTAGTTTCGAGCACATGGAGTCACTACCTTGACCTGTCCTTGTTCTCTTGCGCTTGGTGAATCCGGCCCGGCTCCAGAGCGTCCAGAGCTGCATTTGCAGTCACCGGCCATTCACCGAGGGTGCAGTGGCCAAGTGAGGGGACAGCGCTTCCTCCCTGGGGCTGGCTGTAGGCAAAGCCCGGCAGCCACACCCTCGGGCCCAGCCTGTACACACGCCTAGCACAACGAGATGGTTCCTGGAAGAGCTGGGTCTCGGTGACATTGCTCAGGTCCTCAGAGCTCCTGGGACACGTGTGTTTTCTGGATAAATCTGAGGCGTATTTATGCAGATGGCCGTCTACACTCTGCAGGCAGGGGATTGTGATCCTTTGTGGAAGCTCTGTGGCTTGAGGCGGAGGGCAGTTAGGAGGAATGTAAAGGTAGATCCCTGTAATCCCAGCCCTTGGGAGGCTGAGGCAGAAGGACTGCCATGACTTCAAGGCCAGTTTGAGCTACATAGTGAGCTCAAGGCAGCCTGAACTACATAGCAAGACCCTGTCTCAAAAACCAAACCAAACAAAACAAACTTAAAAGTTTTATCTGCTTGCTAGGCATGGCGGTGCACCCCTGTAATCCCAGCCCTCGGGGGCTGAGGCAGGAGGATCGCTGTGAGCTGAGGCCAGCCTGGGCTACACAGCGAGACCCAGGCCTGTCAGAAAAACCAACCAGCAAACAAACAAACAAGCAACCAAAACAAAGTGGCGGGTGAGTGGCCAGCAGTGTCTGCGGTGGTCTCTGCCTTTGCAAACAGGACTGGCTGGACTGTGGGTGTGGGGACGCCAGATCTGTGACGTGCTGGGGCCCCAGCAGGGCTCCGAGCAGGCCTGCACGCCTGCCCTAATAGTCGCAGGCCAGAGCTGAGCTCACACGCTGAACCCCCAAGCTGCTCCATTCCACCTCTGGGCCGGAGAGGACAGCGGCCAGGAAGGCGGCCAGGGACACACAGGGACCACAGCCTTGCCAATTCCTCACTGCCTCCTTCCCCTGGGTTTTTTTTTTTTAAACAATCTCTCTGCCTTAGAAAAAAATAAGTTACACCCTGTTAGTGGATTGGAATTTAGAACGTACCCGACGGGCTGCTGTGGAGGAATAGATGGAGATGGGTTGGCAGCTCCTCTTCGCGGCCTAGTTCGTGCCTTGAAATCCTGGTTTGTGCAGTGCACACCCGTGCAGCACTCCAGCAGTGGCTCCCTGGTGACTCCGGGGACCCGGGCCCCTCTCCGAGTGAAAGGCAAACTCGGGCTCCTGCGGGCCTCCGGGCCAGCACAGCAGCCTGGCCCACTGCCCGGTGCAGGATCCCCGCTCTGTCTCTCTTGTCCTCCTTCCCACCTGGCTGTCCCCATCCCTCCCTTCAGAGGGCACCGGGGGTGGGGTGGGGGTGGGGCGGCATTGTCTACTTGGTTTAGAGCTTCGTCCCGGAGACCTGGTTCCTTGTTCTCGTTGGCACCACTCTCCCTCTCTCCAGCAGTATCTTTTACTGTGTTAAAATGTACATGACATATGATTGCCATTTTAACTATACGTTTGTGGCAAGATTTCACCGTGCAGCCCCTGAGGGCTTCAAACTCACAGAGACCATCCTGCCTCAGCCTCCTGAGTGCTGGGATTCCAGGAGTGCACCACCATGCCTGGCTTCATCGGCAAGTACATTCACAGGATACCCCCACGCCCTGTGGACCCGATAGTCCACGGCCCCCGTGAAGGGCTTCCGGTCAGCTCGCAGACCCCGGGCCTACTCTTGGCCACCAGGCTCCTCCGGGGGAGCCCAGCACTCAGTACCTGGACCTGCAGGAGGGCGCCGGAGCAGCAGGGCGCGGTCCTCATCCCTCGCGGCCAGCAGAGGGCGCCAGCGCACCGCCCCCCGCAGGCCCGAGCGGGCTCCGGCAGCTGAGAGCCCGGAGCAGCACGGAGCGGGCGACGCGATGACTCAGCAGAGCAGCACCCGGCCCGGCGCATCTGCGTTGAACAAAGCGACTTTCTCACCTTTGTTATTGGTGATGGAAATGACCACGGAGCAGTAATTCTGCCCCTGCACCCCGTCGGCCTCCTCTCGTGGCCTTGAGCTGAGCAGTTTGGGGGGCTTTTAGGGGGGCTGCCGTTTGGGGGATCCCACGGACACAGGGCTGGCAGACAGGGAGACCCACGCGCGCCGCCACAGTGCTGTGGGCCTCAGCTGGGTTTGGGGACAACACAGAGGCGAGGTGCAGGTGTGGGGTGCCCGCGGGGACTCCGAGACCCACTGTCCACTGCTGCCCCGGAGCGCCCTGTCTGCAGGTCCCCAAGGCGGCTGCACCTGCAGGAAGCCTTTGCAGGGACCGAGGTCGGGGCAGATGGCGCTGCGGGCTCTGCAGAAATCAAACCCGGGCCTGCACCGCCCCGGGCGTGACCGGCTAAGAAACCACAGGAAGCGCGGTCACCTGTAAACTGGTTACCTAGGAAGGGCAGAGGAGGACGCTCCCCAAATAGAAGCCCCCTCCTCCCCAAACCCCCCGAAGGAAAGAAGTCAAATCAGGATGGGGTAGATGTACACCGCCTTCTCTCCCTGGTCTCTCCTCTTCCTGTGCGGACAGTTTCAGGATTTAAGGCAGCGGGAGGCCCAGCCCTCTCCAGACTTGCTTTTTGTCAGCCCTTTTACAAACACTGCGTCTGTTCTCTTGCTCCTGCACTGCGCTGGACTTTGGAAGCTTTTCTCCCCCATCTAGCAGGAAAACGAAGGTCCCCACGCAGGATAGTGGCTCGTCTGACGTGCTCGGGGTGTGCGGCCGGTCGCTGGCATTTCCTTGACCTCTCGGTGGAATAGTTAGGTGCTCTTGCCACCGAGCCCTGCAGAGGCGCGGGTCTCAGGAAAGGCACAACCCTCGGGGACGCGCTGGCGGTGCTGTCCCGGGACCTCTGCCCACGCCGAGAGCCCACGGTGCCCCGTGAAGGTGCAGCCAGCACTCTGCCCCCAGCACTCGGGCTCCGCTCGGGGTGGAGGCTCTGCCCGCTCACTGCCCAGGGCCCTCCACGCGCAGGGCCAGGCCGGCCCTGTGCCCTCCGAACTGTGGCCTGGAGACTCAGACCCCAGAATCCCCAGGGGGGCAAAATCACAGGAGACCGTGTCAGAAGACTTGGTCTTTCTTCCACATGCCGTCTGGTAGAAGCTGAGTCTAACGTCAAGGAAGGAGGGGTGTTGTAAAGTTCTGCACGAGGTCTTGTGGCTGCGGCTTCTTTCTGGGTGTCCCCGACAGCCTCCGGCGACCCTGGGTGGGACCCGTGGACGGGGACTGACGGGTTTGTGGGGCTCTCAGCTGACTTGCTGCCAGCAGCTGGTTGGAAGAGGCTGTGGCTCGGGCAGGGTCTGGAGGGACACATCTCCCAGTATGTTGTTGGGGGTGTATAGAACCCACGTTTATTTTTTAGAATATTTCTATTATTTATTAATTTTAACCTTAGGAGTTTTATTACATTAGACAATGAGTATTTAACAAGAAAAATATCAAAAAATAAATACTGGGCTGGGGATTTAGCTCAGCGGCATAAGCGCCTGCCTTGCAAGTGTGCAGTCATGAGTTCGAGCCCTGGTACCAATAAATAAATAAATAAATAAATAAATATTGAATTTTTAGTATTTATTCAGTTTTCATAAAAAGCCTCAAAATGCTCAATATCACCTGCTTTTGTGTAAAGTCTAAAATATTACAGAAGTAAATTCCTATATGAACTGCAATGAACATACCAATAGAACTCTACAAAAATAATCTTTCCTTTAATTATCGTGCCTTTGGCAGTCTTCACACATGACAATGGCATTTAAATACATACATGTCGCTTAAATTGACGGCACATGTGTTTTGCTTTCCTGATCTTTTTATGGGACGTACTCGACATCTCATTGGCATTACTGCTTTGTCAGTAGGTTCTTATTATATCATACAATGTGTAGTTAACAGGAACATAAAATATCAATAAAATAAAGTGTGAAATTCTTAATATGTACTGCACATTTAGAGTAAACATCAACACTTTCACATCACCTGTGTACTTGTTTACAAAACCTAAAAGATACATCAGAAATAAGTTCCTATATGAACGACAATGGAAATACCAATAGGACTCTACAACAAAAACTATCTGTTCTTCAGTTGTCACACCCAAGGCAACGCCACACGTAACACCCACACGTCTTGCTGACAGCACAAGTGTTTACCTTTCCTTTCTTGTATGGCAGGTTGGTTTTGTCACCTCTCCTGACTTCCTGTTTTGTCAGGAGCTTTCTACTATATTGTGCAATGTGTACCTAGTGGGAAAATAAGATATCAATAAAATAAAATATCATATCTGTGATGAGTGCTTAGAATAGACATTGACATTTTCTTTTTTATTTTTTGATATCAACATTTTCACATCAGCTGTGTACTTGCTTACAGAACCTAAAAGATACCATCAGAAGTAGAAACCTATGTGAATGCAGACAAACAAAAGTCTCCAATAGACTCGCTTCAACTGTCACACCCAAGGTGGTCTTTACACATGACACCTGTGTGTTCCACACACAGGCATCACTCACACTCAGCATGTGGGTTCTGCTTTCTTGTCCTTCTTTGTAGGGCACAGTTGACACCATTTTGGTTTTCCAGTTGTCAAAGTAGATCTTTGGAATGCTGTGCCTGCCTGCTTACCTGTCAGTTCACCAGTGTACTCCCTGATTTTTTTTGTGTGTAATTCCCTGGGCAGAAACGTTTTATTTTTCCTCTGCTGTAAATAATATCTTATGAGCTGGAACTCATAAGTTCCAACTCCCAATTTTCTAGGAAAATTTCTCTGGGATATTTTGCACTTGCTATTTTCCTACAAACTGTCAAACTGTGCCACACATGCTTAGGACTGAGTAAAACACAATCATCGGCCACTTCTTCGTGTTTCGAATTACATCAGAGTTGCTGCATAACTCATTAACAGCATCTGTTCCAGCTTTGGTTTTGTTGTTGAAAGTTTCCATCTCAGGAAACTTCTGTTTTGTTGAGTTTTCCCTATTAATACTTCCATCATGGTACAATGTTGAGATCAGAAGTACCAGTTGTTTTTCTTTGCCATATACAAGGCCAATGTTATATTTTTCTGAAATCTAAAGATTGTACTCCATGATTCTCTCTTTTGAAATTGCAACATTTCATTTGGAATTTCTGCTTTGCTCCTGTGTAGAGTTCCTTTGCTGGTCAACTTGTGCTGTTAGCAAATATAACGTCATTTGGAAAGAGGTAAACCAGTCTTCAAGTATCCCATTCCAGTTAGTTTGGGAGGTGGGAGATGGAAGCAACAAGTCTGTTCACAGTAGTATCCAGTTTATTACTATATGAGTAAGGACCTGGTGGCTGAGTTCCAGGATACATTTCTAAATTAAAAGCAAAATAAGTCTTTACATCTACAAAGGTATATATTTTTATGCCATATTTCAAAGGTTTGTGGGGTTTTTTTTGGCATATACTGCCTAAAGTTACAGACACCATGGAATGCTATAAGATATTAATAGTCATGTAATCAGATGGTGTGTAAGTTGTTTGACAATTATCCACAAATCTCTCAAACCATGAGTGGATATCAGCCAGATTATCTTTTTCATTCTTGGTGAGTAGTTTTGTCGTCTAACTTCAGGCAGTTTTGAAGGAAACCAGATCTCCTCAATGTCCTTGTTATTCTGCAAACCTCAAGTCCACACCCACCATGTTTCCATAAGTCTTTTACACTCCTGTGATTATCATGAGAAAGCCCTGCTAAGTACAGCAGACTCACAGTTTTAATTTAGCTAGTGAGGTATCATAATAAAAACAGTGTTGAGTATTGATGTTGGTGCATGCAGAAAGTTTTAATTGTATTTCATCATCTGTGTATTTCACAACATCTTATCGCATTTTACGTGTTACAAACCATTTCTGACACTGAGTGGCAGAGCTGGCATTCTATACAACAGGTTTCATCCCTGCTGAGGTCCTCATTATATTTTTGGACCTATTTCTAACATTGGATCCTTCCCTTTGGTTACATGAGCATTTTGTACCATTTGACTAGTCAAATCTATACTCGCATTACTATTTTCTTCATCATGTGGAAGAAGGAGGTCTGCATTCTCTGTGTTTGTATCTGTCGGTTCTCGTTCCATTCCACTGGTACAATAACTTGAGCTCACATGACCAGTGTCAGAGTCAATAGTATCTTCATTATCCATGCATGAATAATTTGATGATCCACTTTAGACCTCAAAACTTGCAAGCTTGGCTTTTTATTGGCCATTGTACTGAAATGGGCTACTTCTTCCAGAAAACTCAAAAGAGAACTTAAAAGAAAAACAAATTCCAAATGCACAGAAATGTAGCAGTGAACATTTCGTGGGTAAGATTCACCTGTTGCTGATTTGGGCCTTCTGTACACATCTTACCATTCATCTGCACAGATGGGTTTTTGCTTTTCCCAGCCACATTCCATTACAACAAAATACATCTTTTTTTTTTAGCAGAAGTATGCTGTGGGTGTATTTTACCCCATATGATGCTCAGATAAACATACACAAAACCTCTTAGTGCATTATGCAGGTCAAACTCCTGGTTTGACACTTGCCATTCATCATACCAACTAGAGAAGCACAAAGACTGCTTCCTGCAGCCACCAGGCAAAGCTACTGAGCTTCACAACTGGCTACTATTATGCTAAAGTACAAATCTACAATAGAAGAATGTAGGATGGGTTGCTGTAACCCACTGTTATGCCCTATGGGATTTATTGCATGTATCAGGTATTCTGTTTTCATAATATCTGCGAAGGTGACTGGACAGTTATTCCCAAGTATATGTGAATTGAGGAGAAACATGCAGACCAGAAAAGCAGTTTGTACCCTGGATGCCCACAGTCTCTTTGCCTGGCATTCAGATTATGTGATTTTTGAGCCACTTGTAAGTATTTTTATACTTTTCTGCTTTTTAACATCTTCTATAATTGACAGTAACTTTCTTCTAGAAAGTAAAGACATAGGAGCACACATATGTATACATGTGTATGTTCTGTATGTATATATGTGTGTGCACAGTGCCCAGGCATTTTCTTTCCAAAGTGTGATTCCCTTTGGAAGGATGAGTTATTATCAAGTGAGAGGAGCTTATTCAAAAAAAAAGTAGAATCTCCCTTCTAAGCCTGGCCTGTCTTGCTCGAATAACTAGAAATGGGACTGAGAGAGAGGATTTTCTCTTCCTCCCCTTCTTCCCCCCTGACTGCTCCTCTTCCTCCTCCTGCTCCTCTTCTCCCTCCTTTTCTTCCCTTCTTCTTTCTCCTTTTCCTTCAGGTCTTACGTCTGCAGTTGGGCATTACTGGAGCCTTGTCCAACAATTGCATAGGTCTTGGCCCTGTTGAGTGCCTCCCGGCTGAGTCTTCCTGCACAGTGTGGGAGGTTCTGTGACCGTCCCATTCTTAGTTAAGACAAGAGCACAAAGACATCAGGTAATTCCCTTCCACTTCCCTTCCAATGCCTGTTCCTGTCACCATGTCCTTCCAATGAAACCTGGGACATTTCCCCAGGGATCTGTGAGCTTCTGAGACTATGTGGCACTGGAGAGGATCATAGGAACCAAAGAACACACCAGGATGGGTGTTCCAAGGACACCTCCATGAAGATGGCATGGCTAGGGCTCCTTCCTTGTTCCCTCCATGGTCCCTCACTCTTTCAGAGGATGCAAGTGCGGAGGCCACACCCAGGTGTGCAGGAGGGGCAGAGCAGGCCTGGCCCTCGAGGCAGAGATGCAGCCGCCAGACACTCGTGTTCCATGGCTTCAGGCAGGACCTCAGTGCCCTGCTAGGGCCCAGGTCACCACACATGCCCCGGAGGAGGTGCCTGCTGACACCTGTCCATGCACCAGGACACTTCCCTGGTGGCAGAATTACAGAGGTTGTGTTCCTAATTCTGGACAGCAGTTTTCTAGAACAACATTGGGAATGGGTGATTGTCTGTCCCAGACACACACAGGAGGACAGTTCTGGGTGACAATGTGGGCTTCTTGAAAACTTTCATCCAATCTCTTTAGACACATGTCCTGTTAAGATAGGAGCATGATAGGATCTGGGATGAATGTTTAAATTTAAAAAATTCATTACAGTAAAAGATACCTTGCCATGAGCCTGCCTCAAAATCCTTCTTTAGATTGGAACACTTACCTTATTGTCCTGGCCACTTTGTGGAGCAGCTCTGGAGTCTTCCTTCCTGAGTGGCTTTGTGAGGTGTGAGCCAAAACATGCTGCCACGTCTACCCAATGGCAAGGTGACTCACAAAGCATGACAACGCTGCGTCCTCATCACCTTCCTCACCGGATTTGGCCATGTGACTTCTGGCTCCGCCCCAAAGTCAAAATAACCATGAAAGGGACACAGTGTGAATCCATTCAGGACACTGAGGCAGCCAGGACAGCGCGGCTAAAGACCCTCAGGACAGAGGACTCCGGAGCTGCTGCGGGAAGTGACCAGCATGGGAAGAAGAGAGTACGTAATTTCAGAAACAAGATTCTGAAGGGGACTCATGGCGATGTCCTTTCCTGCTAAGAGTTTTAAAAACACAAACAATCACCGCATTTGTGGTCATATCACCTAGTAATGTTGACAAAGGGCTGAGTAACGTGGCGGGGTGAGCAGCGCTGAGGGGTTCACCTGGGCCCACATCCTCATCTCTGCCGGTCACGTTGATATGGGGGAAGGAAACTCCCAACCTGCTAGATGCCCGGTACAAGTTCAGGTTCTCTAACAGCGAAGAATGAATTTCAGGAACAATGGAGGTTAAGAGAAAAGAAAGCTTCTGTCTGAGAGAGAGACAGAAGGGGTCCCCAGCGGCTTGCCAAGGACTCTGTCTTTTCTAGGGATTTTTATAGAGCAAAATCATGAGGCGAGGTGGCTACAAAGCATGGGAAAGTGGGAACTCACAAGGCAGGTGGGCATGAGGTGGGACAGAACTGTGGTCAACCAATCAGATTAGTTGTTCAGGTAAAATTGATTAAATGAGGGGCAAATGGGGAAGTGAGTCACATAGTTATCAGGCATGCTTAAAGAGCAGGGGCTGGGAATGGTGACTCCTGGCTTCCTCAGGGTGACAGAGACCTATAGAGAATATAAATTCTTAGGTTGTAGGTGTATTTATTTGATCTTATGTCTTAAGATCTGACCCACAGCAGGAGGTATCTGTCTCTTTCAAGGTCACAAGACATCTAGTCTTCTGTGCCGGCTCCTTTCAGGGCCCACCCCTGTCCGACTGCCTAGAATATTCCATCTAACTCAGCTGCCTGTCACAGCGTTGCAGTTGTATCTGATTAGAGCACCTGTGACGCGTTCTCCAGTCTGAATTCACACTCACTGTAGCCATTCTGCTCTGCCCGGATTCGCGTGCAGGCGGGAAAAGGCCCCTCTGCAGCTGCTCCCTCCATTTGCCCATGTTTTTGATCAGGGTGTTGGTTTGGAGAGGCCGCATTTTTTCTGAGTTCTTCATATATGCTGGATACGAGTCTTGTGTCTGAGGAACAGTTGACCAGACTCTGCCCTGTCCTGTAGGCTGTCTCTTCACTCTGCTGGTTGTTTCCTTTGCTGTGCACATTTTTAACGGCCCGTGACCCCGTTTGTTGATGCAGGTGTGATTGCTTTCGCAGCTGGAAGCAGACTCACCTCTGGACTAACCATGTGCTCCAGGGTGTGGAGTTGAAATCCTGTGCCATTAGAAATTCCCCCCTCATCTGGTTCGCCTCATTCCCAATTTTGTTTCTTCCTCCCATCCCTGTCAGCTATCTTGGCATCAGCCTGGCAGAACAATGTCTGTAAAATTAAATTCACCAAGGCCTGGCAGCTAATCTCCTGTCCAGTGCTGACGTCATCTTGATCCTGGGCTGTGGCCAAGGAGCTGGACCTGGTCACAAATAGCAGAGCAGGGGCTGCCGGAGAGGGCTCGGGGGAGGGAAGGGCCGGCAGGGTCTCTGCCAGGACCAGAGGGACTTGGGGTGCAGCAGACCTTGCAACTTACTCCTCCTGGAACCCCCAGGACTCCACTGAGGGAGTCCTGCAAGTCCCAAATCTGACAAAAATGTGTCCACCAGTTGGCTCGTGGCCTCAAATAACCCCGAGGGCTGAGAACCCAGGGTCCCAGCCGCCGAGCCCGCGAGCTTTTCCTTCTGGGCCTCACCAGCACCTCGCCCTCTCTGCTCTTCTGCAGCAGCTGGGCACTTTGGGGTGAGGAAAGTGCAGTGACACAAGGTCACTGCAGTGACACTGAGCCCTTTCTGGAGACTGGTTGCATCTGTGGCCTTCTGCTCCTGAGAAAACCGTCCCGTGTATGTGCAGTGCGTGACCCCGTCTCCCCAGGTTTCTACTCTCGCAGGGACAGGGCGTCCCTCAAGCCCCACACACAGCGTCAGACGGGCACCAGCAACCAAACGCTGCTGCCCCACATGGAGACTCAATGTCCCGTCCTTCAGCGGGAAATGACCGCCGGAGTTGTTGCTGCCTGGAAGTCACTACCAGTTTCCTCTGCCAAGCAGTGTCTCCCGAAAGATCTCTTGATTTAAAAATCCTTATTTTCCAAAGTGGGTTCTGCATTTAGTGAGGGCGGGTTACACATCTTCCCGTAGAGCATGAACTTGGCGACTCCTGGTCCGTTTTAGCACGAACTTGGCGGGGTGACTGCGGCTTCCAGAGGTGTTAGTATAATTGCCACGCAGTTTATTTTAAGGTAACTATGCAATTAAACTGTCTTACTTCTCCAAATGGAAAATACTATAATCTAATACAAATGTGCTCGATGTTAGCTTTCTCAACGGTGCTTAAAAAAATCTACATGTTAAAGGCTTCTTTTTTCCCCCCTCTTCCCCCTTTTCAATAATATGTTTGGTTTAGTTCTTTCTTCTTTGTTACTTTTTTTTAGACCAAAGAAAGGTAGCGTTGCTAAAATTATGTCGGACAGCCCCAAATTATCAGGAAGTCTCTTGGTTCCTGCGAAGAGTAACCGATGGTTAAACCATCCAAGCGCTGAAGGCTGGGTCCGGGTCCCTGCGTCTGGCAGAAATCAGCAGGCAGAGTCAGAAACCGCCGATGCCTGCGCCTTTCCACTGCACCGTGAGGCTTGGCTTGAAAAAGGCCTGCTGGTTGGGAGCCCTGTGCTGTCTGCTGTGAAGTGATGGGCAGTGCTAGCACCCTGGACACGACTCCCTGCCGTGGTTAGAGCGGGCAGGGAAGGAAGGTGGAGCAGGGGTGCTAAACTCAAAGAGGAAGCGGCTGGTGCTAATTACGGCCTAGAAGAAAGCGGAAAGCGCTAACTTGCCGGTATTTTAAAAAGTATCAGTTTTCTTGTTCCTGTCGGCCTGACCAACTCACACGGCATTTGCACGGTGTGATTTATACACACAGTGAATGTTGAATCAGTGAAACGCTCGGGCCGTGTATACTCAGAATACCTACCTCCGCTGCAGGAATGCTCATCCGCCATCCCCGCCACTCCGAAGCAGCTCTGGAGACCTCTTTCCTGAGGCTCTTTCCTTTTGCTATCCTGGCTGCCTCCACGTCCTGAACCTGTTCGAAATGTTTCCTCTCCTGGTCATTTTCACTTTGGGGAGGAGCCGGAAGTCACCCGGTGCCAGGTCCAGGGACTAAGGTGGATGAGGACGCAGCGCGTGCTTTCAGGCGCTGCCTTTCTGTTGGATGGCGCTCGGCGGCGATACTGTATTTCTGATCACAACCCATAATGACACTGAGGAAGGAGAGAGAACTTCAGAGCTACTGAAGACAGCAGGAAGGATGATGGGACGAACGTGTTCGAAGCAAGGAGGCGGATTTTGAGGTGTAACGAATGGCAATGTGTCTATTACTATGATAATTTACTTATGCAAATATTGGCTACATGTTGATCACAACTTGTATGCAGTCCATTGAAATGACTGAGGAATTAATTTCTCAAAGCAAACCCATTTACCTGTCAGACCCTGGGATCCAAGGCCAGCTCTAGGCATAATTCAGACTCATTAAACTAATCTACCTACCCACTCATCCATCCATCCATCCAAACATCCATCCAAACATCCACAGCATACAGAGTGTCTAGGTCCCCGGGCTAGTAAAAATATTCCCTGCCTTTGGGGACTGGCTCCCCAGCAGAGCAGGCAGCCGGAGAAACCATCAGATCCTGGGGGCAGGGAGCCCCACGATGCTACTCAGAGCAGTGCCTAGGGACTTTTTGGAAGTTCCACAAACACAGCACTTCAAAGACAGCCCCAAGCCAGCACAGCCTAGGCACCAGGAGCCCTCTGAGGTCCTGGAAGCAACAGCACTGGGGCCGGATGAGCAGGTCCACAAGGTGCGGCCTTCTGGTAGGAGACAGGACCTAAACAAGTGGACATGTACACAGCAGCGCACTGATCGAGTGACCTGCCCTGTGTCCAGCAAGTGGACAGGGAGACGGGGGAAGGCAGGGCCCTGGTGGATATGGTGGCCCAACAGGGAGTCACTAAGACAGTGGCCTCTGGGCAGAGACGCAGAATGTCAAAGCATGAGCCTGGGGGAATCTGAAGGAGCCCTGGTCTCCTCAGTGACCTGCAGGTGAGATGCTGGGGCTCTTGCCTGAGGCCCCAGGGGAGGCTGGAGAGGAGCGGGCCAAGGCGGGAGCAGCAGCACACAGCTGGAGAGAGGCGGCCGGGTGGGAGCCGGCAGCCTGGGGTGGACTGGTGTTGGTTGGTTGGCTTCTTTTCTGTGTGAGACAGGAAGTCGTGGATGATTTCTTGCAGGGGAAAGAGGCAATGTGATGTTTCACTATTTTTTTTTAAAGTAAAGCAATTGCTGAGTATCTTTTGTCTGAAGTTCTTGTGCCCTTGGCAATGTCTTGGCTGTCAGAACTGGGGGAGGAGGGGGCAGTTGTTGTCCAGTCCATAAAGGCCAGGATGCTGCTAATTACCACACGACGCACAAAGCACCCCCCCCCATGCGCGTGCGTGCGCACACGCAATTGGTTTCTGCAGCAGCACGGGGGTGAGAGGTGCCCGGCTGACCCTCGGCCTCTCTCCACACTGCCTGAGGTTAGGAAGGGCAGGGCGCTGGGCTCGGGAAGCTACCGGCCTGACTGAGGCCGAGGGAAAATTTTTTGCCTAGAAGACGGGAAAGCAATTAGATGGGGCAACTGCATTCTGTTGTGGAAGAATAGGAAGAATTATCCTGTCATCGCGGGGCAATTATCCCGGGAATGTTTTGGCAGCACATTATGTTTTGCTCTGTAATTGCAATTAGCATGTAAGCGATCTAGTGTTTCTACCGTGCGTCATTCCTACCGGAAGATGTGACTGCTGCTGACGTGGCGGTGACCCCTGGGTAACATATGACCCAGGAGGACACGGCTCTGCAGTCAGCCAGGACCCAGGCTTCTCAGCCAGGCTCCACACTCTCGATGGCTACGGTCTCGGCTGGGTTTCCGGAAGGACGGTGGGACGGGGCCCCGGAAGCAGCAGTGACTTACACAGGGCAAGCGTGTGTACCTGCAGGTGTGACTGCTGCTTTAGACAGTTCTAGTTTTAGGCCCAACTCCAATTTGGTCAGGGCCAGTATATACATTTTCCATTTTAGTAGTGGGGGATGAACCCAGGGCCTTTGCCCTCAACTCTCACCTTTAAAATTTTGAAACAAGGTCTTGCTTAGTCACCAAGTTGACCAGGCTGAATGTCAAAGTACAACCCTCCTGCCTCAGTCTCCCAGATTGCAAAATAACAGGAATGGCCCAGCACACCTGGAGGAGCCAGTCCACCCTTCAAGGCCTAGAATCCTGCATGTCTCGGAAGCAGAGCTCAAATATAGTGTCTTTCCCCGCACCTGTCAATATTCTAGTCTGGTTTTACATTTTTTAAAAAGAAATACAGATCTGTTTTTCTTCAGTGCTACACTCTGACGTGTTTCCCAGAACTGTGTGCGTTTGCGATCTAACACAATGACCACTTTGCCCGCAGTTCTCAGTAATGGTTTGCTAATTTTCTGCAATGAATGGATTTTTAGAAAATGACTTCGTTTGAATTGCACTCCTCTTCTGCTCGCCAGTCATCTGTAGCAGAGAGGGAAGAAAGGTCACAGCCTGTGTTTGGCATTGACCGAAGCTCTGGCTGGATCCTTGTCAGTTGCAGAAGTCCAGCAGGGGTGGTATGGCCCATCCTGTGGGCAGTGGGATGGAGCCAGGTGGAGGCCCTGGCTTATGCTACTCTGGCACCCCTAGAATCAGGCTGGTGGGGCCCCTCATTTTGCTTCCATCTTTCTGGATCTAGCAACTCAACTATATCAGAGTCTGTGGGAATTATCAGACCCTTGAGAACCTGCTCGCACCCACCAACCCTGCACAAGATGAGGGTGCAAACCCTAGACGGAAGGCTGATTTTCAGTGATTAAATACTCAGGTTTGTCCAAGGGAACAGAATCAGTTATGGTCACCGCATTGTCCCACTCTAATATTTGGTGACAAAAGCCACATCTTTTAGTCTTCCTGGTTGGATATTGATGCCTGAGATCTTTCACTGCCGTACAACCAGCGGCCAGATTGCGGCTCTGTCCTCACTCTTCTCTCTCGGGCGCCTATGTGCCTTATGCCAGCTCCCTGCAGCCTTCGTGAGCTAACTTGAGTCTGGGTGGCCAGAACAAACTCATTTTGGGACCACACCCTGCTGGAGCAGCTGGCTCTGTCCTCTGGAGCACAAAGGCGTGGCACACAAAACACGAGGAAAAATGTTTGTTTGGTGGGAGAGATCTTCGCTTAGGAAAGAGCTATTATTTCACTATCACTGCCATTTTACAAGGTGAATTTTGTCATCAAATTAGAGCTACGCTCAGCTATTAGCCATGCAGGCCTTGTTATCATTAATAACTGAGATTTTCGTGCTTTAAAAGTTTGTGAAGCAATCCTCTATGCATTCTCTCCCTCTCTGCATTTAAATCATAATTTGATTTGCTAAAAATTCATCTGCATGAAATTTTCAGAAGTCTACAGGATTTACCTGCTATAATTACACAAAGCAATGCATGCACATGATAGCTGAGTTTGAAAATAGGATTTTCGTTATATATTTTTATGGGCAAGAGCAGGGCCAATAACACGGCCTCAGTCTGAATTCCAACCCCTTCCCGAGATGCGTTTGTTAGCCCTGGCTTCCCATTGGGCTTCCGTACTCTGTCTAATTAGACCCCACTCCTGCAATATCCCTTCCGTACAATCATTTCATAATGGCTGCATTGAAGCTGCTAGTTTAATAATCTAGATAATAACACACTTTGTACGGAATCATTGATAATAGCCGCATATTTATAATCCACGCTGTGAATGTTTTCATCTTTAGAAACACTAGAACATATTTCTCATACCAATTTTGAATCCCCACATGATCTTATTTGCTTCTTAACTGCTGATTTCTTCCTGCTACGGCGGCTGTTATCAACGCCACAAGGCTGCCGGGAGCCTGTCTGCTTTATCTCCTACAGTTAAGGGACTTGCCAAGGCCTCCCGCTACCGTTTCATCGGGTTTTATTAATGCTCACTCACCTCACTCAGCATTTATTGCATTTCGGAATCACATCCAGATGCCTCCGCCTCTATCAGGGTGCTCCAAAGGGAGGAGCCTAGGGGAGAGATAGACGATACACGTGTGTGTGGATGGCTGGATGGATGAACAGGTAGACAGAAAGACAGACAGACAGACAGACAGACAAGAGACGATGCATTAGGAAAATTAGTTCCTATGATAACAGGGGCTGCGCAGTCCCCCAAGATTGGACAAGTCCCTGATAGGCCCATCTAAGCTGGAGTCTCTGGGATGCCAGGACCATGGCTCTGTCCAAGGCCAAAGACCCCAGGACACTCGAATTGTTCAGGGTTCCCCAGTGGAACAAAACACTGATGGTGCTGGTTTCAGCCTAAAACCAAAGTCCTGGGAATCTAGGATCCACTCCTCCAAGCTCCGGACTTCAGAGACCGGAGAGCTGGGCATCTGAGGCCTGATGTCGGGGAGGGTGACAGACCCACTCACCTGTCTTTGTTTCCTTTCTACCTTGGCCCCTGCCTAGCAGACAGTGCCTGCCCACACCGAGAGGGAAGCGTGGGCCGGACCCCGCCCAGACCCATGGCCAGGGTCCTCCAGAAGGCCCGGAGTCGTGCCCGCTTGGGCCATGCGGGTGATTCTGAGCCCAGTCGCCCTCAGTGGGCCATGGTGAGTGTAACCTGCAGCCCGGACCTGAGGACATTCACAGCCCATTTTGTGCTCACAGTGCCGGCCTTTCGAAAACGTTCACCCAGCCCCGGTACCCTTCCTGTGCTCCAAGGAGGGGACAGGTCTGCTCTGGGAAGCCTCCTGGTGGCTGCAGTGCCGCTTGAGGCTAGTGTGGTCACACTCTGATTCCTCCTAGCACATTCATTGGGGGGCTATGGGGACTGTGGGCCAGCCGCTGGCTCAGGGGGCCTCTCCCTGTGGGTGTAGGCTGAACTCACCAGCACGTCGGGAGGCATTTGTGAAAAAAAATCCACTGCAACGGTGCTTAACTAAGCCATCCTACTGAAAGTTGGTGGGAAATGTTTATTAGAATTAAATTTTGATACCAACTTTGATCTGGCTGCTCTGAGCAGGTACGAGGTACAAGATGCTGGTTTAACTAAAAATTCTTTAAGAATTAGCCACTAACCAGCCCGCGCAGAACCTATATAAAGAGGAGTTCATGATAGCTTTGCAAATGCACTGAAAGAGAAGGAACCCTCTGCTATCGTTCGGACCGCAAGTCCACTGGGAGCCCAGGAGCTGGAGGCTTGTCCCAGCCTGGCAGGCCTGGCAACTCGCAGGGTGGAACTGGTGGGAGGGGCCCTTGTCTTGTCTGTGGCTGGGCACATCCCGGCACCACCCACCTCACTCAGCACAATTTCCTCCTTTTTCTTAACCCATGTCCACGTTTGTGAAGTTTTATTCTTTGATTAAATGCTATTGTTATCTGAAGTTTTAGAGGAAATAAATTATTAAAATCAAGTCCAGTATAGACACGATTCTGATTCTCCTTTGTGCTTTAGATGCTGTGGCCTTGAAATGTTCCCTACTGAGTTGGCTGGGGCCATCGGGGGACCCTAACAGGACTGAAATAGTGCTTCACAGACACTCAGAATTTTAGCACCGTAGAAATACACGCTCATGATAGAAAGCTTTGTAGGCGGAAAAAATCTGGGGAAATGAGTCAGTTTTAATATTTCCTTCCAATCTTAAAAATGTGTGTCTCCCCCTTTCAGCATAGGGACAAATGTACCTCACAGACAAAAACAGATGGCAGAAAACAGCAAAATACATTCAAATAGATACTGAAAATCCTCATATCTTGTTCCGGAAGTGATTTTAGAAGCAGAAGACTTGGGAGGCCTGACCAGAGTAGGGAAGCGGCCTAGGGTGTCTGCAGCTGCATGCAAACATTTGGGAATGTTTTCAGAGTGAGCTCTGCTATGGGAGCAGTTGGTCCATGAACGCTTCAGTTTTGGGAGTTTTGACTTTGTTTTGTTTTGTTTTGTTTTACCACAGTGCAAAACCAATACACATAAAATAACAGTGATAAGTATAAATACAAATAAGGGGAAACTGTACAACAGTGTGCTTTGTTGCAGGGCCGGGATGTTTGGCAGGTCTGTGAACCCACCGTATTTCAGTTTATGACATGTTCATCTTACCTGGGATTCACCAGGTCCGTCCGTCTTAGGTCAAGGGGCAGCTGCACAGTGATGTGTGTTAGTCACACACTGGCGAGCACAGTGATGGATTATGTATGCGAGTGACGGATGAAACGACAGTAGGTAAATGCCACCCCCTTTGGTTCCCGCATTCTGAGTATCGTCTCAGCGCAGTGCGGGCTTGCTCACGCCCTGTGCTGGGAATCCCTGCAGTGCGGCAGACGCTCCTCCTGGGCATCTGTCTCAGTGTGTCCTCTTACTAACCCGGCGCAGGGCTGGTGACAGGTCTGGGGTTGCTACCTGGGAGCTGGTAGACACTGCAACTGCTCAGACACTGTGTTGGACACCCGGGAGCCCACTGGTCACCAAATGTTCCCTGGCACTGGACATGAAGTGTTTGTCAGGCCTGTGCCTTCCCACTTGGTGTGTTATCCGCTTCTGTGGCCATTTCACATGTGTGTCATATGGAATATGTGATCGTGTCCTAGCGTTGCCAGAGTTTGGGGGAGTTTCTTAGTCAGTTTTCATATTGAAAAGGTCAGCTAGAAACACTGTGTAGCTATGACTTCGACCCCAAGTAGCCAGTCACCCAAGCTCTGTGCGAACACTAACCGTATTTCCATGGCGTTACGACTTAGTTCTAAAATCTCCTCCCAGAGTTTCATGTGTTCAGAGGCGGGGCTTTGGGGAGGTGACTGCAGTGGGGTGCTATCAGTGGATCTATCCATTGATGAGTTCTCAGCTACATGTGCTCTCAGGAGGTGGCGAGTCACAGGAGGTGTGACCCAGAAGGGTTATTCTTTTCTCTAGCTCCTCCCTTCTCTTTCTGCTTCCTGGCTGCCATGGGCTGAGCAGCTTTTTTCTCCTAGACCCTTCTGCCATGACATTCTGCCTTGGAGCCATGACCATGCACTGAGCCCTTTGCAACCGTGAGCTAAATAATCTTCCTTGTGTTGTGGGTACTTGGCATTTGTAGCATCAATGAGAAAGTGACTGATACACATGGGATGGGGATACACATTTATAACAAAATCACAGTTCCGTTTCTGGCAATCTTAGATATAATAAAGATTTGGGATTGATATACAGAACTTTCATATTCTTAAAGCAGACATCTTCAGATTTAATAAGCACCAAAGTTCTTAAGGACAAAAGCAGAGATGCAGAGTTTGGCCTACTTAAATTTCCATCATGGGCTAGTAGAGAGCCAAACTCTGGAGAACTGCCACTTTGCCCTTCAGGGTGCAGCTCACGTGTGCCCTCTGAGGCTGCCCCTCTCTCTCCAGCTCGGCCAGAGCACCACTGGGGGCTTGTTTTTGTGACAGTTTATTCCTCTAAGAAGAGGAAGAGTTTTATCAGCTCACAAAGATCACTCATAAGTGACATGGAGCAGAGGGTCCCTGAGTTTTTGGAAATACAGATGCTATTGGGCTGGCAGCCTTGTCCCTGGCCCAGTGGCTCGTGCCAATGTGCCAGTTTCCTAGCTGGCATTCAGACATGGCCTCTGCAAAAGTCACAAATTTCATAAGATATGGAGATGGGGAGGGAGGAACATTCGGTCTCACTCTTGGATCAAGGGACGACTGTGACCCGTGTTACTTCTGTTGCTGGCACCCTAGGGAAACCCTTAGCAGTCTCCAGTAGCAAAGACCTGAGACACCTTGGAGACAATCTTATCACCCATCTCTGTGGCAAGATAGACATTTGGGACCCAAGGCCAGCCATAGCATGTTGGTGCAAGGGCCCCAAACTACAGTCCACGAACCCCTGGGCTCCCTCACTGTGCAGCGGCATTGTCCAAGAGGTGCTGATGAGACCCACTGTGGGTCAGTGTCCCCTCTAGCCGAATCTGATGGGCACAGTTGTGAGTCACAATCCTGGCGCTCCTTCAAAGCACGCTACACACAGGGCCCCTCTTTCTAAAGCTGTGGACCTGACCTGTGGCCATGGCCAGAGGAAACGATGTTCGGGACACTCATGGCTTAGAGAGACTCTCAAACCACTGTCTCCCCTTTCCGTCCATGCCAGCACAGCCATTTCTAGAGCCCTCGGTGCGGAGGGGATGGTGCCACGTGTGAGCTCTGCCTGGCGTGCACACAATTTCCTTGCAGTAGCTATGAACGTAAAGTCTCTCTGCAATAAGCAAAAAGTATTGTGCATAATTTCCCATTGGTCTCTCTTGTTAATTGGGCTCTTACTGTCGCAGCCTTTAATGGAGAGAATAAATGAGTCACTGGCTTTCATGCACAGCTCTCTCCCTTACATACAAGGGCTCAAAATTCAGCATGAACTATTTTTGGATCTTCCATGAAGATATAAGGACTGTTTAGGGTGGGTAACGCTCGAAGCGAGTTTCACTTCTGCCTTTGCCTGTTTCCCTGGGATGGGTTACGGGAGCCTCTCTCTTGCGGACTCATTGATGATGGCCAAACAATGACAGGAGCCAATTTCAATCACTCTCCGTGTGGAATTCCGCTCTCAGATCTTCAGAGCCAATTTAAATTCCAGTTCTGCCGCGGCGGGGCGGGTGATGCTATCTACCCGCAGCCAATTACAGTTTTCATATCCGAGGCCTGTCGGGCTGGAACGCAGGAAATGAGCTGCCTCGTCAGACGCGGAGAGGATCCCTCGTTACTCTTTCTGTTTCCAAGGCTGGGGCTCTGTACTTCCGCTCCTTCTCCCTCCTCTTCTGATCTCGTTTATGTTTCCAATTTTTCATCTTTCTTTCTCCTACTTCTCATTCATGTTGAGCCCCTTTCCTTTTTTTTTTCCAAAGACAGGGTCTTGCTGACTCGAGGCTGGGCTTGATTTTGTGACCCTCCTGCATTGTGCACCCCGATAGCTGAGACTGCACACTGTGCACCCCGATAGCTGGGACTTCTTTTTAACGTGACAGAACGTGCTGAAACTTCACCAGGTAGCTCTTGTCTTCTGGTTCTGAAGTGGTGATACTGGAAGCAGCACACAGCAGACGACTGAGAACTCAATTTCAAAGCTGCTTAAATCGCATCACAGTAGTTACAATATGCACCTAGAGGACCTTCTATACAGCCACACAATTCGTGACTTTTCAGTTGAAGGACCAGAGCTTGCACCCAAAGCTACCTCGTAACAGAGTCACCTGTGCCCGCCTGTAGGTTGGGAACTGCTGAGCTCGTGACAGACAGGTTTCCATTCAGGCGCTCGTGACCTGGTTCCCAGCTGTCAGTGAGGTACTGGGCCCTGGGGTAAGCGGATGGATAGGAGATAGTTGCTCTTACAGTGGGCCCATGAAAGCTAACGTGGGATCATTGCCAGAGCTGGGGAGGACTCCTCCCAGTCCTTGGCAGTGGTGTGACATTGAGGTGCCTGTTTTCTCATAGAAAAGATGGAGGCCACTTTGGTGGCTTTCTTCATGGGGACATAGGAAGAGTAACGTGAATGATGGAATGCTTGGTGCATAAATATGGGTGAGCATTGGCCATTGTGACTTGCACCCCATGACAGACGGGTGGTCCAGGGTCTTGGTGCCCCCGGCCTGGAGTGCAGATGAGAGCTTTGTTGTTGGGTACAGGGTGACTCTCTGGCCCCCCTCAGGCAGGAGGTTTAACTTCTGACCCTCACAGAAGTGTCCAGCAAAGTGAAATGAGGGACATGGGAGGTTAATTGGCAGAAATTTGTGTGAAGGCACAGAGGAGGAACAGAGTGGGAGGGGACAGCCTCAGAGCCCATCACGGGGTGACACTGGCCAGAGAGGGAGGCGGGAGGGAGGGGTGGCCAGGAAGAGGCTGCCCTCACTGATTCCCTTTTTATTCTGCCCAGCACACAAGCTTACTGGTTGGGACCATCCACATTCAGGGTGAGTCTTCACCTCCGTGTTTGCTGGCCTACCTGTCAGCCACCCACAGCCCCACCCAGAACTTTACTACTCTGCTAGGTGGTTCCTAACCAAGTCAAGCTGACCTCAAAATTAATGATCACAGCTGGATTCCAGCTTCTCTGAGCAAGTCTGCACAGAGACATGGCCTGCACGACTGTCCTGTGGTGAGCATGGGAAGACCCAGATCTGGTCAGCTGGCAAAGCCCATTTGCTGCTGGGGACAGAGCCCCTCTGCTGAGCTCCCAGGGGACTCTGGTGCCCTGACTGCAGGTGGAGACAGCTCCAGCGGCAGGGAGTCCCTGAAGGAGGCTGAGGCAGGAGGGAATAGCTACTTCCCCATGCAGCTGGGGGTTCCTACGGAGGTAGGAGAGGTTGGAAGGCAGGCAGAAGGATGCCTGTCCTGAGAAGAGGGGAGCCCCAGCCCCAAACCTGCTGCTTGCAGCTCTGCTTGGGTAGACGCAGGGAGTCACCAGAGGTCAGGGCCTCAGAGAGCTTCCTCAGGGGCGCGGCAGAGGCTCCTCCTGCACCCACGTGCTGCGGGGTGAGGTGGCTGCGCCCCTGGGAGAACTTCTGTGGACTCCACCCCCAGGGCCATTGTGGGGGCGCAGGGTTTTCCTCCAGAGGGAGGTGTTGGACATCTTTCCCTTTTAAGGCTGCTATCTCCTTGTGCACATGGAGGTTTTGCTGGCTCTGCGATGAGGGCTGACAGTCTCTCTGGCTGTTTATTGAAGATGTTCCCTTCTGGCCCAGCTGCCCTTCCCCAGGTCCTCGCAGGCCTCTTCTCTTCCTCTTACACTGTAATAGAATGGGAAGGGCAGTTACTGACTGAGCTGCCATCCTGTCAGGTTTTATTTGCCCTTTGAGTGCTTCTGATTGGAGGAAGTCTGGCGGATAGAGTCAAGGTGACTGGTCCTTTGCATGAGCCATAGCTGGCTGTGTCCTCTCCTCTGAACAGCTATTTCCACCTACTCCCTGGTCAGGACAAGGGACTCAAGACTGGCCAAGTTCATCGTGGGGCCACAGATGACTCGAAGTGCACCTGTCTGGCCCATGGGTGCAGTGGTCAGCGTGAGAAGTGTGGTGCCTGGCCCTTTCCTCCTCTCATGCTTCTGGCTCTGGTGTTTTAGGGGGCACAGCTGCCACCCGGGGGGCTGAGGGGTCCGGGGGCTGCTCTGTCTGATGTCTCTGTCAGTGTCCAGAGCCCATGAGATGTTTCGACGGAAGAACTTTTACCTGCCTGGGTAGGCATGGGGCTCCTTGCATGGTGGTTCCGGAGAAAGCGCAGTTACTTCTGGACTTGGTAGAATATAGTATTCAAAATAGTGGTGGACAAAAGCCCTGTTAAAAAAAAAAAGGAAGAGAAACCAAAGTAAAAAAGTAACAAACCCTGGCAAGCTGGGGAGGATGTGGAAAGTTACTTCCAATGAATTAGCACACACACTATGGAGAGCGCTATGAAGGTCCCTCAAGACGCTGCAAGTGTCCTCCGTACAACCGGGCGAGCCCACAGCCAGGCACAGATTCAAAGGCAGCAAAATCCGCACACATGCAGCACAGAGTCAAGCTAGGACCATCCGTGGGTCAATGCGTAGGGAGAGCATGGTGTGCGTGCACAGTGGAATTATGATTCTGCCGCGAAGGAATGCTGGTAGCTAATCACTTACAGCAAATATACAGAGCAGGAGGGGAACGTTCTCTGTCCACGTGGGAGCTTCAGGCAGCCACCGCGAGTGCAGAATGGAGACAGCGAGACGTCAGGTGGGTGTTTGGAGAGACAGAGGTCAAAGGAATCTGGATTTGATCAGTGCACACCATGTGCATGTGTGCAAATAGCACATGGAACTCATTACTAGGTACAACTAATGCATGTTAACCAAAAAGAAAGTGACACACTTAATAGAAAAGCAGCTGCAGGGTAGACGTCACCTGTACCTGTTCTTCTCCATCTGTCTTCTAACTTTCTGTCCCTGTGTGTAACCCAGATGTACCAACTGAGATACAGATCCATTTTAACAGAGATACAGGGTGCACCTTAGCCCCCCTCGCAGTTACCCCCGGGCCACCACATTCAGCGTCCACACGAGAGGAAGTGGCGTGGAATTCGGAGGAAGCAGTGAAAGGCTGCAGATTTGCCAGGTGCATCCTGCATTTCAGGGAGCTGCCAGCAGGTGGGACAGGAGTGTGCCTCCTTCCCCAGCCTGCAGCCTGCTGCAGAGAACAGAGGAGGCGTGCGCGCATACACACACACACACACGCACACGCACACGCACACGCCCACACGCACGCACACGCACACATGCACAGGCAAAGCCCTGCCTCTGCCGGACACCAAGCAGGCAGCTGTGGGAGGCAGTTAATACTGCAACCGGAAGCACAAACCCTGCACGGTGATTTCAGCCACCGAGGAGCTCCAGCCCTGCTTGCTGCGCACTTGAAGCCATTTTTGTCCTCTGAACGCTGGCTTCCAGCCATCAGCTGGCAGAGGCGTGCCATGGGTCTACTCCTGACCCTGGACGCCCCCTGCCCCCGAGCCTCCCCTTACCTTCTGGTCGACACCCTTATTCCGGAACGAGCTCTTTCCTGCACACTCCGCTCTGTCTGTGGTCTCTCCTCACCCTACCTTCACCACAGGCTAAATCTCAAACATCTGTAAATAACACAGCAGCCCGGGGGCGGGAAGACATTGAGGCCGACTTTTTCCTTTGTATCTGATTTGTGGTCAAAGAGGATCGTTATAAAAGGACTCCGAGCCGGACCAGAGGCCTCAGATGATGTCAGCACAAGCAATTAAAATGCCCTGAGCGCCAGAGACGCCCGGCGCGGCTGCCCTAGTTCAGGTCTGCCGGTGGCGCAATTAGAACATTGCTTGGCAGGGGGGCTGGTCCCACGCCCGGCCGCCGTCACTCACCCTTGGCAGCAGCATCCTTGGCCAGTTTTGCATTTTCAGAGCTTCTTTCCTTTCAGAAAAGCTGATATTCGTCTTGGGACTAGAAGTCATTGTTTATTCTTGTAAGAGGATTCAAAAATGATTTCCACAGCAGCACCGCCTCCCTCCCACACACCCGAAGCTCACCTCTGCCCACTGCTCCTCCCTCCCTCCCTCCTGTCCTTGGAAGCAAACCTTGATCTAGAGTTTGCTCCACTAGATTGTGCACATGCTGACTTCCTTAATTCTGGGAGAAGCTCGACTTTGTTACCATATTCCTTCAAGTGGAGGACTCATGCTAGAGACGTAAAGCATTTTTGACTCTTATTAATTTGAAGACTGGTAAGGAGATGTGAACAATATTTTCATCTGTGACAGGTTCCAATTACTTCCTTCCCCAAACGAACTTGCTGTGGCCAGGATGTGGTTTGTCCACAAAAGGTTCACGTGCTGCAAGCCAGGACTGTAGTGTGGCCATGTGAGGTGGTGGGGCCCTGAAGGCCACCGTGGACGTGGCTCCCTCTGTATTTGGTTGGCTGCTTTCCTGCCTTGTGTGATGGGAGGGCAGGAGGTGCGGCTCACCAGTGAGTAGGTGCCACCACGCTCATGGCCACCAGAGCTGTGTGCTAAGCAGACCTTTTCTCTGGAGCACACACCACTGGTGTCTTGTTGCAGCATAGAATAGGTTGGTAGATGCACACAGAAAGCCATCCTGCCGGGGGGGTGGAGCCTGCTGAAATCTGAGTTTTGCCCGTATTGCTCCATGTGCTAGAGGGTGCACCTTCATTTTCTCCTTTCTTTTCCCATGCTTTGTGCACCTGACCGTGAAACTCCAGATTCCCTATTTTTCATCTCTACCATGCACTTCTTTATGCATTGCTTTCATTTCTGTGCTGTTTTCTGATTTGCTACCTGTCTTGGTTACTTTTTTCCCATCGCTGAGACAAAATACCTAATGCCCAAAATTAGGGAAGGGAAGGTTTATTTAGCTCACAGTTTTTGGAGGTTTCGGTCCATACTCAGCTGGCTCCAAGGCAGGTGACGTGGCTGAGGGGCAGCTTTTCATGGTGGCCGCAAGTGACAAGAGTGAAAGGGGCAAAAGGGGAAAGCACGCTGCTTCCCCTTCCTTATAATGTGTGCCAGCTTCCAGCACTCGCACCACCAATCCCAGCGCCACACGACAAACCAATGCAAACACTAGACTCAGCTGCCTCCATGACTGCATGAGGCCTGGGGGCAGGGCACATCGAGACACAAACCATAACACTTTTCTCCACTTCCCAGGTGTTGCCCAGTTCTCCCTGTTTTTCCCCAGTTCCTTCAACTTTCCTTATTTTCTCCTTTTGATAAACTCCTCCTTTAAGTTACATAGCAAAAGTCACTGTCCCATGAAGACTTTTCTCAACCTGACAGAAATAATGACCAACTCCTTCTCTTAGCACATTTATCTTTTGTAAATCTCCATATCTTGGTACCTGAGAAGATTTAACTCCTTGAGTCAGTGAACTATTTGCTTTAGTCTTGGTGAATTGTGTGTTTCTAGGAATGTTTCCATTTCTAGGTTATCTAATTTACATATTTTTCACAGTGATTTCTAAGGATTCTTTGTGTTTCTGTGACATAGTTGTAATGTCTTTCTTCAATTATAATTCTATTTAATTGAATCTTCTTTCTTTCCTAAATCTGGTTAAAGTCTTGACTAGTTTATTTCTTGTTTTGTTTTGTTTAAAAAAATTGGTGTGTTGATCTTTAAAATAGAATTTTAAGTCTTTATCTTATTTATTTCTTCTCTAATCTTTAGCATATTTTTCCCTGTGCTAACTTTAGGAAGAAATTTCTCTTTTTTCTGATTCCTTTGAATATAAAAATAAGTTATTTATTTGAAATACATTTCTCATTATTCTTAATGCATGCCCTTATTGCTATAGAATCCTCTCTTGGAACTGGTTTTGCTGCATCCCACATTTTGGTGCACCATGTTTTCATTTTTGCCTAAAGATACAATTTGATTCCTATATTGATGTAGTTTTGACCCATTAGCTGTCAATGGTGTGTTGCTTAATTTCTATGTGTTTGTGAGTTCAAATTTTGCTCTTGTTACCAATTTCTAGTTTCATTCCATTTGGTTGGAAAGAATACTTGATACATTTTAAATTTACTTGATACATTAAATTTACTTGATACATTTTAAATACATTTAAATTTGTTAAGACATATATTGTGGTTATTACATATGACGCACCTTGGAGAATTTTCCATGTGCACTTGGTATGTTCTGTTGTTGGATATAAAGTCCTGTATATGTTATATTAGGTTCATTTAGTGTATAGCATTATTTACATTCTCTGTTTTTGTTAATTTTCTGTAAAAGTCATTGTATCCTACTCAAAGTGGGGTATTGAAGTGGACTGTTATTGAACTGCTGTCTGTTTTCCCCTTCATTTCTGTTATATATTTAGGTGCTCCAACAATTGGAATGTATGTATTATACCTGTTATATCCTCTAGAAGAATTGACCATTTATCATCATGTAATGATTTTCTTTGTCTTTTATGACAAGTTTTGAGATTTTGACTGAGTCTGTTTTGTGTGACGTAAATGTGCCGACCCCTGCTCTCTTTGGTGAGTATCTGCATGGGATATCTTTCTCTCCTTTCACTTTCTGGCTATGTGTGTCTTTAAAGACAAAGTGAGTAACTTGTAAGCAATACAGTACTACCTCTGTACTCCTTGTTAATTGTTTCTTAGAGGCACAATGAGTACAAAAATTGAGAATCACAGTGAGAAATGGTTTTAGCTTGAGAGCATAATGAGTCATGAGGAATCAACACTGGCAAGTTCTAGCTTGCCTGAGGAGTGCCAAAATATATAACACTAGAACAAAATTTTCATTCCAAATAGACTGAGTTCCAAATTCAATAATGTCAAAGCAGTTGAGTGTCAAAGTATGACTGCATTGTGTTGGATTTTGGCATCTTACCCATTCATTCACTCGGTGACTTTTGATTAGAGAAATTAATCCATTTATAAGTGAAGTAATTATTGATTGGTGAGGACTTACTATTGTTGGTGTTGTTAATCATTTTATGACTGTTTTAAGGGTTTCTTTGTTCCTGTCTCCTCCTGCTATTCTTCTTTGTGTTTGTTGATTTTTTATTTTTGGTCATGTTGTAGTTTGGTTGCTTTGTTCTCAGCTTCAGTTTATCCACGATAGCTGTTTTCCTCATGGTTCCTATGCAGTTTGAATAGATGTCATACAGTTATAGCAAATTACCTTTTGCTATCAGCTATAGCTGATAACAAATTACCTTTGATTGCATTGAAAACTCTGAAATTTTACTTCTCACCACCCTGAAAGTTTTGTTTGGTCACACTTTGAAACTCTTTATGTTGCACATTAATTGAATTTATATAGATATAATTGTTTTCAATATTTTTGTCTTTTAACTTTCATACTAGAGTTTAAAATTTACTTGTAAACCATTGTTATGGTATTACACTATTCTGACTGTGATTATGCTTTTATCTTTCTCAATGAGTTTTATATATTTTCATATTGTTCTTCTTTTGTCTTTTGTTTCAACTTGAAGAACTTTCGTTAAGCATCTTTTGAGAGGCAGCTCTAATGATAATTTGCTCCCTCAACTCTTGCCTTTGTGGAAATGTGGTCCCCTATTTCTGACTGGCAGCTGTGCTGGCTATAGTAATTTTAGTTGGCATGGTTGCTTTCTTTCTGAACTTTGGCTACATCGTCTCACTTCCACCTTGTCTGCAAGGATTCTGCTGAGAAATCTGCTGATAGCCTTATGACACTTCCATTACACGTGAGTAATATTTTTCTCTTGATGCTTGTAAAAATTGTCTCTTTGCCTTAAACTCTTCACAGCTTGCTGATAGTGTGTCCCTGGATAATCTTTCTTAGGGTGTTTTGTGTTTTGTTAATCTGGAAAGTTTTCACCCATTCTGCATGTAAATAAACTTTTTTTTCCTTTCTGTTTTCTCCTGAAGACCCTGTAATACATGTGTTTGTTTGTTTATTTGTTTGACCATATACCTTAGCTCCAGTATGGGTTTTTACTCCTTTCAGTTTTATAATTTTGTTACAATTTACTTTAACTAATTAATTTCAAGCAACTCATCTTTGAATTTACTGATTCTTTTCTGTATATCATCTTAGCTATCCTAAGTGTGTTTATATAATTTCAGACTTTTTTCTTTTCCCTTCATTTTTCTTTTTCCTCATTTTCCCTGAGATGTTATTTTTCCCCCTTTAAGCAGATTCTTATTCTTTCACTGTAACTATTGAGTTTTTTGTGTTGTATGTACTCTTAGCATTTGTTACACTAGGGAGACTATATGGCATTTACACATGTGAGTTTGATTTACTTCACTTATGAGTATGGTCTCTAGTTGCATCCATTTCCATATAAATATCTCAATGTGTTCATTCTTTATAGCAAAATAGTACTCCATTGTATAAAAATACCACATCCTTTTTATCCATTCCTCAACTGATGGGCATTTAGGTTGTTTCCAAGATCTGCCTATTACAAATTGTGCTGCTATAAGGCTTTTCTTAATCCAATGAAGTTGAAACATCTGGATTAATGGTACAATCCTTCTTTTGTTAACCACACCCAAACACATCTGCTTAAACACATCTGCTTGTCTCCAAAGCAAGACAATAGCATGTTAATAATTCTGCCTAATATAATAATACATTTATTCTGCATATAACTGAAAACACAATAATCTCCAAAGTCTTCATAATTTTAGCATTTTCCAAAATTACAAGTCTCTTCTGAGCCTCAAGTCAAACTGTAAAAAAGTCTGTTAAAAAAGTAAGTTATATAATCCCAAGTACAATGGCACAGGCTAAATATCCCCATTCCCAAAGGGAGGAATAGGATGACAGAAAAGACCTGCACCAAAGAAAGGCTGGCAACCAGAGGCTAAACATCAAATCCTGTAGCTTCATCTCTAGCACCCAGGGAGAGCTGTGACGAGATGTGAGTACTAAACAGCCCGAGCAGTGCTGCCTACGGCTTTCCCAGGTGTAGCTCACCTGGCTTCTCTCTCGGTCTGGTTCTGCTCACTCCCTGCAGCTTTTCTTGGCAGAGATTCTGTATTCTTGTCATTTCTAACTTCCAGGCCTCCTTCTGAAATCTTGGTGGAAGTCTTCATGACACCACAACTCTTTCATTCCCCATGCCTGAGAAACCAGCACCACAATGACGATGCCAAGGTCTGCTGTGAGTTTGGGCAGCAGCCTGGCCCTCTTGAAATGTGGGTGTAGCAACTTCTGAGTGACCAAATGGCCAAACTCCAAGAAACACTTACCTAAGCAGTCCTCAATAAGCTTGTATTTCTGGGGCTTTCTTCTCCAAGCAAAGGTTTACGTTTTTGCTTCTTTGAGCCTGTGATGGGTGTTGTCTTGCTGATACCTGATATCTCTCCAAATCATCTTACTATCCTGATACAAAGTACCTGACTTCTTACTAATGCTTATCTTTCAGCAGCCATGCTCTTGATAACCTGAACTTTGCAGACTCTTCCTTTATGGCAAAACTAGAAATTTCTATATATTTCAGCTCTGCCATTTGTTCCTGATTCTCATTTTAGACTAACAGCAGCCAGCAGTGCCCACACCACAGTCTGAACGTTGGGCTGCCTTGAAATTTTTCAGATTTTTTTCTAAGCTGATCAATTAGTCCATGTGCCATGTCATGCTGGGTTACTGCATGCATGCATGGGGATGGAGGTTGGTCAGGATTGAGGCTGGTAGGCCTGTTATTCAAGACAAGGCAGATGTGGCTCTTCTGGGTCTCTTGGCAGAGGTGTCCATAGCAGGGCCAAGAGCAGATACTTGGTGCTGTGGCTGAGACCACACGGTGAGAGGCTATTTGTAGGTGTGTAGCAGGGCCTGTGGTCAGCAAGCGACCACCTGGATGTGAGCCTACCTTGTTAAAATGTCCCTTGTTGGCCTTAGGCTCCCCTGAGGTTTCACAGCCTCCCACCTGGACCTCAAATAGGCACTTTTTTCAGAGGGCGAAGGTCAGATTCTCACTGTTGTGAGAATAGGGGTGGGGTCCTCTTACTCTGCCATATTGCAGATGTCCTACATGACTGTTTTCATCCCCGTGTGCCTTCGTTTTCCTCTGGTGTCATTGTGAATGAAACAGCCCTCACGTGTCAGACTAAAAGCCTGCCTACCTGGTCATCTGTGTCTAGACTGTCCTGCTCTTGGACCTGACCCTTCTAGAAAGCAGCAGCTCAGGGAAGTGAGTGAACTTCTCCAGAACAGCCATTTGCTCACTGGTCTGCTCATTGGGAAGCAGAGCTGCTGTTCAGCCTGTCCTGGTGCCCCTGTTCATGAACTGGATTCTTTGCACAGTTCCGATCACAAACTGAATTGGATGAGAACTTGAGTCAAACTCAATGATTTGGTTCAATGTGGACTTTGTAGGGAAATTTTATTTGGTTCTCAATGCAGTTTGAAATCAGACTTTTGGAAAGACTTAAGTTCATGAGCCGAGTTTCCATGGTCATTGATCAGGTCTGTTTCAACTCGGACTGCCTCATCTGGCATAAGTGCATCCCAAGACGTGATGGATTTGGTTGGCCCTTTCCGCTGTGCTTGGAGATTTTGTGTCACTTAGCTATGAACAAACATATTCAAGAAAAATTTTAAAAGTTCTGAAGGACACACAAAGTTCACTTCTTTACCTTTGTATTCAAAGGTGTAAATAATTTTCTTGGGAAATGCTGTCTGGGTTCACTTTGTAGACATTCCCGTGGGATAGTACCAGATTTGAAAAAATCATTGTCTAAGCGAGGCATGGTGGTGTGTGCCTGTAATCCCACCGCTCTGAAGGCCGGGGAGGGTCACTATGAGTCTGAGGCCATCCTGGGGTACACAGTGGGTTCAAGGCCAGCCTGAACCACATAGCAAGGCCGTGGGTGAAAAAAAAACAAATAAAAATTGCCTCGCTTAGACAATGATTTTTTCAAATCTGGTACTATCCCACGGGGATAATAAGAGGAGAATATTACCCATCCCACAGGGTCATTCCAAGGATCCAGTTAAGGAATGCAATGAATTTAAAAGTGTGTGAGAACTGGTAGACCTGTTGGCATGTAGTAAATCTCCGACACATGATGTCTGCTTAACAAAAGGTTACGAAGATGGAGTTTCTTCTGCAACCTTTAGAATTTTAGACTTCACAACTATCCATCTCGAATTGGTGTTTGTGTACAATTTGAGTATGAGTCAAAGGTTATCCTCTTCCCGAGTTGATGTCCAAGTCTTCTTCTCAGCTTGGCTTTTTAAAATCACCACTTCTCCACTGAACTGCACAGTGCCTGTGATGTAAATCAGGGGATGACGTGTGGGGACCAACTTCTCATCTGTCTCTGTGGTTTATTTGTCTCTCTTTGAACCAATGCTAAGATTAATGAATATAATGTCTTCAGATCTGATAGCATCAGGTCCTCTAACTTGGTTATTCCAGATTGTCCTGGTTAGCCTAGAATCTCTGCACCTTAATATCTGTTGTAGAATTCCCTTCACACACACACACACACACACACACACACACACACACACACATACACACACACACACCCCCCTACAGAGAGAGAAAGAGTGGGAGACAGAGATGCTGGTATTTTTCTGGGACTATGTTGAATTTATAGATCAATTTGGGAGAATAGACATCTACCATCTTGAACTTCCCCACTGGTGATTGTGGTGTGTTTCATCAACTATTTAGGTTTTCTTTAATTTCTCAGCTATGTATTTTAGGTTACACAGTGGTGGCCTTAATACATTTTGATAGGTTTATTCCTAGGTGTTCAATATCTTTTGATGTTATTGTATACAGGATTCCAAATATCCATTTGAAAGTAATTTGTTGGGCTAGAGATGCAGACCACGGTAGAGTGTTTGCCTCCCATACATGAAGCACTGGGTTCAATCCTAACATCACAATAAAAACTATTTATTGCTTTAGAAATGTAGGCTTGAGTTTAGATTTTCTCATTTACTAGCTATGTCTTTTTGGATACCTTTCTTTGCCTGCCTCAGTCTCCCCACTTGTAAAGTGGGGTCATAACCATCTCTGCACCAGCGTACGAGGGAGAGGACCAGGTCTCACACGCAGCCTGGAAACTCTCGGACTCTGCCTGCTGGTGCACCACCCCGGGCAGGCCTAGCTCTCTGAGGCTTTTCTAAGAAAACCCCGTCAGTAACGGTTCCTTCCGCCGCGCACTTCCTCATAGAGCCAACATTCCGCTGGTGAGAGAACCCAACCGGGAGTCTCTGAGGTGAGGGCGGCCCTGCAGGTCTGAAGGAGTCTGCACCACGAGCGGAAGCTTCGCATCTTGGGAGGAGAGGGTGCTTTTCTCGATTTTCTGAGGTTTGCAGTTCCCAGTGAGGATGGCATCGTGGACCCCAACAGTGGGCCTGGAAAGGCTTCTGCCTTCCCCACCATCCCGGCATCTTTGCGCCCTCGTGTGTTGGGGTAATGCCCTGCATGGGCCGTTTTCCTAAGTAGTGGCTTCCGTTGCTCCACCTCCATTGAAACTGCCGCATGCTCGGGTCTTGCAGGAAAGCGTGGCTTTGACGGGCCATGGCTCCCAGGGCAGGGAGGAGGCCTGCGCTGCCGCGCTTCCTGGTCCCGGGCGGCTGATGTGGGAGGCTGAGCTCGCTGCCGAAGCCACAGGACCCCGCTGGCCGCCGTGGTCCATCTCCCCGGCCCGGCTCAGCCCATCTAGAGACCTTGCTTCTCCTCTACCCACTGCCACTTCCCCTTCCCACGGTGTCACCTGGGACCCTGTGGCCTTCAGAGGGCGACACACTCAGCCCCATCTTTCCCTGGTCTGGTGCAGAGGCACCCTGTCTGCATCCAGGCGTAGGAAGGGTGTAAGGAGACAGAATTTCTAGCCACCTTTACCTGACCACGGCGAGCCGCACACCTGTGATCAGTCGTCCCGTCGCCCCCTTTCCATACGGACAACTAGAGTAAAGAGAAGAGATTTGAGGCAAACAAAAATAAGCTACGCGTGAGCGAGTAGGGAGCCTCCCCTCACCCAAGGCCCTGCGCCTCAGCCCAGCGCGGGCAGGGACGCGAGGCTCTGCATTGCCCTTGCAGGGTCTGCACTGCGCTCCCCTCAGCGGCTCCTACGATTGCTCCACGGTGCAGTGAGCCCTCCGCATCCTCAGGTTTCTATAGCCACGTGGAAGCAACTACTGCGGATAGAAAAATGCGAGCAAAAACATACAAAAATCTCTTGAATGTGCGCGTTTTCTTGTCATTATCCCTAAACAATGCAGCGTAACGATTATTTCCGTATTGTTTCCATTGTATTCCATACTATCAATAAGCTAAAGATGATGTGAAGCACATACGCTTTAAATGTATGCAAAACCTACAGGAACCGCTGAGGATTTGGGTACCCACAAGGGTCCTGGAACCGTTGCCATGGATACCAAGGGAGGGGGGGTCCGCTTCACTGCATCTCCAGTTACTATACCAGGTCAAACTTCACTCTGCCCCTATCTCTTCCACCCTCGGCTCCCCATGCTACAGTCATATTGCCACTTTTTTTGGTCTTGTTTTGTTTTTTACATCCGCATATGAGAGAAGCTAGGCAGCGTTTGTCTTGCTATGTCTGACTTACTATTTGACCTACTGTCTTCCAGTTCCAACAATATTCTGCAGCAAATGAGAGCACAGCATTTCTTGGTGACTGAACCATAGACCACTGTTTATATCACATCCTCTTATCCATGCACGCTTTGAAAGGCATCTAGTTGGCTCCTTGTCTTAGCAAATGAACAGCATAATTACAGACCTAGGTGTGCAGGTGTCTTTGTCACACCCTGACCTCACCAGACATATATCCAAAAGTGGAGAGCTAGATCACGTGGGAGGTCCACTTTTTAGCCGACTGAGGCACTCCATACTGTTCTCCAGGGTGGCTTTATTCTTGGTTTATATATTTATTATTTTGGCACCAGGAATCACATTCACAACCCCGCACTTGCCAGGCAGACACTGTGCTGCTGAGCTAAATCCAGTAGGGTGGCTTCGTTAAGCTACACTTCTACCAACAGCGTGCGAAGTTCCTTTTGTCTACATCCTCACCGGAATTTCCAATTTTTTATCCTTTGATGATAAAAATCCTACCTCGTATGAGTGAGCTCATATCTCATCATAGTTTTGGTTTCATTTCTGAAGCTAAGTAATATTTGTTTTTCATAAACTTGTTGAGCATTTGAATATCTCCCATTGAAAATTGTGTGTTCAAGTTGTCTGCCCATTTAAAAACTGGGTTATTTAGCTACTGAGTCTTTTCAGCTCTTTGTTTATTCAGATATTACTCCTCTGGCAGATAGTTTGCCAATTTCCCCACATTCTTTGCCTGGTTTCTTCACTGTGTTCATTGATTCGTTTGCTGTGACAAAGTGTCTCAGTTGGATCGAATCCTATTTTGTTGCCTGTTTTGGGCTCTTGACCCACATTGTTCCCTGTTCTGTTACCATCAATGCTCCCACCACATTTTCTCTAGTGTATTTGGAGTTTCAGGTCTTACACGCAGACTTCTGATCCATTTTGAGTTGATTTTTGTACATGGTGGAGGTAACGGTTCAACATTAACCTTCCTTCCGCGTGTGGACATACAGTTTTCTCAGCACCAGCTTTTGCAGAGGTTGCCTTTTCTTCAACACTAAGTTTTGGTGCCTTGTCAAAACTCGATGGGTCGTTTGATGAATGGGGTTATTTCTGAGAATTAGACTCTGTTCTGTTGTTCTGTGCGTCTGCTTTTATTATCAGTGTTAAGCTGTTTTATTACAGGTGCGTAGCACATTTTGAAGTCAGAGCTCGTGACACCTACCATTTGGGGTTTTTTTTGGTATTTGGAGTCTTTTGTGCTTCCATTTGAACTTAGGGATTACAGTGATGCCTCGGTTCATGAACACTTTGGTTTGTGCGTGACGTGGTTCACAAAAGAGTTTAGCAAACTCTTATGTTTGCAAACTGTATGCTGGGTGACCATCAGGACCACGGCTATCTTTTCCTCACAAACATAAGCTTGGCCATCTTTTCCAGAATCATGGAACAAATTAAGTTTGTGAACCGAGGTACACCATAGTATCTTTTTGCTAGTCCTTGGAAAAATCTCATTGGCATTTTGATGGGAACTACATTTGATCTGTGGACTGCTTTGGGTAGTATAGATATTGAAAAATTATTAATTCTTCTAATCCATGAAGGTGGGAATCTTTCCACTTTTTGTGTCCTTTTTCTTTCATGAGAATTTTGTATTTTTTCATAGCGGTCTTTCACTCCGTTGGTTTAATTTATTCCTAGGTTTATTCTTATTACGAGTACTGTTATATATTTTTGTAGCTACGTCTTTAGACCCTAATGCCAGAGTCCTGCATCTGTGATGGCTGTGTCTAGATGTCCTCCCCACAGCTTCATGTGGTCACAGAACTTTCTCAGACGTGGCTGAGTCTGTAGTGTGAGATGCTGGCATCAAGGGTGGATGGTCACTAATCAGTCCACTGAGTGGCTGGGCACTGTCCTAATCCCAGCTGTCTGGGTAAGATGTGAGGGGCAGAAAGATGCTGCTGAAATTCCTTGGCTTTGGCCGTCTTCCCTGCGTGAGCTTGTGGCCCTGTGCCAGGCCACCCTGAAGCAGAGCCAGCTGATTATGGACTGAAACTTCCACAAACTGTGATTTAAATAAACCTTTCCCCCTTGGATATTTTGTCTCAGCAACAAGGAAAGTAACTAAGACAGTGTCCAAATAGGAAAATAAAGTACATCCCTCAGACTCAAAGGCCAAACAACTTAGAATACAGTGAGCAACTGCATTGACCCATGTCTTGCAGCTGGAGGAAAACATTCAGAAAGCCCTCCTTGTTACCTCTAAATCGTGCGCTGCCCAACTTCCAGGCTCCCTCTCCAGAGGACACACTGGGGTGCTGGGCTGCACAGATGTCAAGGGTCAGCACTGGCGATTGCATTTGGGAGCTAAGCACAGTTCTCACACTATCTTGTGTCATTTCTGATAACAGCAATGTGGCTGCCGCGCTGCCAACTGCATGGAATGCTATGGTCGTGCATCGCACTGGGCTCGGCAGCTCAGGAGTCCTAAGCAGATTTCCCTTTTCAGTTGCTTTGGGTCCCACGGCTAACCTGGGTGAAGGTTTCCTCCTAGAGCAGGAATACCAGGAGGGAAAGGAAGAAGGCCTGGGATGGCAGGGTGCTGTGCTAGGTAGCAGGACGGAGCCTGACAGCCCCAGGGACTCTCAGTGACTCCTGTCTTTGTGCCAGGAAAAGACCTTTGCTGTCCTTAAGTCCAGGCACATCGCTGATTCTCAGTAAGTGACTCTTCAGCAAGCGCAGACGCAGTGCTGCTGGAGGGGAGACTTGAGGCTCTCCCTGGCCCTCAGTTTCTGGGTAATGAGCATGAAGCCCTGTTGGCTACTTGGTTGCATAGCAACTGGACAATGGCAACCAGGCGTGGGACTTCCTGTTTGGTCCCCATTTCCAGGTAGCCCCTACCCTGCTTGGAGTCCCGGTCAGAGAGAGATCACTCCGTGGGGCGGGTCAGGACGACAGTGGTCACCTGCAGGTCCGTGTCACAGCCCTTCACGGCAGGCAGGGAGAGGGTAGTGAGCATCAGCTGTCCTCAGGCAGCAAGGTAAAGGGCTCGCAGCACCTCCCGAGGGTCCTGTGTGTCCACATCACCCAAGACACCCTGGCACTGCAGCCTCCTGCTGCTCCAGGGGAGCAAGCCTGAGCACCGTGGAGGTGCCCTACGGGTCTCCGCCCCTACCTGGCAGAGTGAATCCCTTGGTGGACGGAAGCTGAGTCTGCACTTGTCTGGGATGGGATGATTCAGTCAGCTGATGCCCGGATAGGAGAATGGGGGTCCCAGCAGGGGCAGGAGTCTGGAGAGGCTCTGTCAAGGACACTTGGAGGACACGGTATGTGTAGTTGGGTGCAGATGGACGACGTGACCACGCTGGGTGCTTCTGGACCCCTCGCTTTAACACAACCAGTAAAAATTCTAAAGAAAAAGGGATCACGTGGCCTAGTGCTTTTCAAACTTGTATTTTAATCAGATGGAGCCAACAAAAAAATGAGATGTTCCCTGCTTTAGCATAGAGGCTATTCTGAAGGCTGAAGTAATTCCAACTTCTGGATTCCCTTGAAAAGTAACCACTAAAGAACACAAGAGGCCTTCACTCATTTACACCTCGCATGGGCCACAGCTGAACATTAAATTGCAGCCTCAGATCTTCACGGCGCACCCGGAGTAAGGGAGCAGAATGGTTAACTATCACCGCAGAGCCGAGTGCAGAAGGTAATTGCACGTATTTGTAAGTAGCTTAGCGTTGATTAAAAATGTGTAAAGAAAAGCTGCAGAATTCTCCACAGGCCCAAGAATGCTATGCCCTCAGAAGGTCTGCAGCAGCTCAGCCTCCTGGAAAACTCCTATCTCCCTTGGAGGGGCAGGAGGGTGGCGCTGCAGCTCCGGCCCTGCTGAGGAGAACGAGGCTGCCGAGAGAGGCTGCCCAGCCCCAGCGCCCACACCCGGGACAGAGGAATTCCCGGTCTTTCTGGGAAGCATTAAGGGAAGCTTGTCAGGAACCCATGTGGCGTTGTTCCCAGCTCACCATCCCCAAGCAGAGGCAGCGAATCTGTGCAAGGTGGCAGCTGCTGCCCACCAGGGCTGGAAGGAGGAGATGCAGATGAGCAGCCGGCAGGAGGCTTCGCCCACACGCACACCCAGGCGGGCAGGTACAGCTGAGGCGGGCTTCAGCAAAACCCCATGAAAACCCAGGGACTCGTCCTCTGGATTACGATCTTTTTGGAATCGTCTCCTGCAGCAAGTGAGTGGCTGTGAGGCAGGTTCAGAGTCTGCCACGCGCAGACCATCACAACTGGAACGCGAAGTGGCAAATCGGTTTGATCAACACACACTGGACAAATAAACATCTACTGGACACCAGGCACTGCCCACGTTATGAGGGAGGAAGACAGCAGCTCTACCAGACATGGGGGAAGCAGTTGTGTGTGTGTGTGTGTGTGTGTGTGTGTGTGTGTGTGTGTGTAATGCTACACTGTGGTAACAGCAGCAACATAAAAGCCTCAGATCTCAGTGGCTTAATGTATAAACTAGCCTCTTCCCTTCTTTCTTGCCTTCCACTCTTCTCCTCCTTTACTTCCTTGTACTCCCTCTCCTCCTCCTCCTCTTCCTCTTCTTCCTCTCTCTCTCTCTCTCTCTCTCCCCCCCTCTCTCTACCTCAGTGTGTTAATACAGTAGAGATAAGCCCTTACTTTCAAAGAATTCAAGATCTATGCCCTAGTTTTTCTACTGGAATAAACTCTCAGAAGAAAGGCATTCAATCAATAAAGTTCTCCTTTTTCTTTTCATTTCTTCCTTTAAGATTAGATGTGAATTTGAAACATGCGTCAGAAACTCCTTGAATCCAGCCGGGAGGAACCTCCTGGGCGCACCCCTAAGACAGTTCCGGTTGGAGAAAGGGAAACTTTCCCACACTCAAAGTCTTCCCTCGAGCCCCCTCCTGATCATTACTCTTCTTAAGTGATACCACAGACTGTTTTGAAAAATATTTTATCTTTGCAAAGAAAACTGAATTTTTCACAAAAAAGGAATACACCATAAGGAGATACCCACAAGAACGCCAACACTACACAGTTGTTTGTGTTGTGCTAGAAATAGTTCACTGTCTTTTTAAAAAAATTTTATTTTAAAGAGAATAAAACAAAAGAGGGCAGAACAGAGCAGATCAGAAGAGGACAACATAGGCAACACAGTACTTTACATTAAAACAACCAGACATTAACAGTAGCTATCACAATATCTCTTTCTCTGCTATAGTTAAGCATAGTTTCAAATACAATAATATCAAACATTACAAAATAGTATAAAACCATTCAAAGAGTGAAAGAATTACAGGGCATTGTGAACTGAATAACAGAGAATGATCAATGGGTACTATAATATCTCATTTTCAATAAAAAATTTTGTTTATACTATCACACATATTCAAATCCCAATAAGACACAATGTGATAGATAGAACCAATGGTAGTAGAAGAATAGAAGCATGGTAGGACTTCTAAGAAGGATGATATTAAATCATCAATAGCTGTCATAGTGTTTTGTTTTCTTCAAAACAGCTGTTCATACCATCATGCATGATATAGTCAAACTTTTGTTTTCAGAATAAAACCATTCCAACTGATGAATGAAAATATTGAAAGGCTTCAAAGCTATGAGATGGGGATTCATGATTACCATAAAATCTTATATACTCTTATCAACTCTCATACTAGGGAGACTAGGGTATTTACACATGTGAGTCTGGTTTATTTCACTTATGAGTATGGCTTCAAGTCATGTCCCTTTATTTATAAATATCTCAATGTGGTCATTCTTTATAGCTGAGTAGTACTCCATTGTATAAAAATGCCACAATTTTTTAATCCATTCCTCAGTTGATGGGCACTTAGGTTGTTTCCTAGATCTAGCTATTACAAATTGTGCTGCTATAAACATGGGTGCACATATATCACTGTGGTATGATGTTTTCAGATCTTCTGGGAATATGCCTAGAAGTGGAATAGCTGGGTCAAATGGGACTTCCAAACCCAGCTTTTTGAGGAATCTCCAGACTGATCTCCACAGTGGTTGCACCAGTCTACACTCCCACCAACAGTGCAGAAGAGTTCCTTTTTCCCCACAGCCTCTCCAGCACTTGTTGGTAGTTTTTTCTATTCTGGCCATTCTTTCTGGGGTGAGATGGAATCTCAGTGTGGTTTTAATTTGTATTTCTCTAATGACTAATGATAATGAACATTTTTTCATATATTTATTTGCCATTCATATTTCTTCATCTGAGAACTGTGTATTCATTTCAGATGCCCATTTTTGGATTGGGTCTTTGAATATCGAGGGTCTGAGTTTTTAAATTCTTTATAAGTTCTAGAAAGAAGCCCTTTGTCTGAGGGACAATCCATGAAGATTTTTTCCCAATTCGTGGGTTTTCTTTTCACTCTGCTGGAAATCTCTTTTGACATGCAGAAACTCTTTAATAAGATGTGGTCCCAGTTATTGATTCTGGGAAGTATTTCCCATGCAGTTTGATTCTTGTTCATAAATTCTCTACCTACCCCTATATCTTTGAGGTTTTTACCTACTTTGTCTTCCAACAGATTTAGTGTTTCTGTTTTAAGATTTATATTTATATTTATATTTCATTTATATTTCAGTTTAGTACATGGTGATAGGCATGGGTCTAGTTTTAGTCTTCTGCATATGGATAGCCAATTTTTTCAGCACCATTTGTTGAAGAGACTGTCATTCTTCCAGCGAACATGTTTGGCCCCTTTATCAAAGATAAGGTGGTTGAGTGAGTTTGTGGTTGTGGTTGTATCTCCCAATCTATTCCATTGATCTTCAGGTCTGTTTTTATTCCAGTACCATGTTGATTTTATTACTGTAGCTTTGTAGTATAATTTCAAATCAGGGATTGTGATGCCTCCTGCCTTGCCTTTGCTGCTTAGAATTGCCTTTGCTATTCTAGGTCTCTCATGGTTCTAGATGAATTTTAAGAGTGATTTCTCTAAATCTATGAGGTATGTTAGTGGTATTTTGATTGGGATTGTGTTGAATCTGTATAGTAATTTTGGGAGAATGGCCATTTTCACAATGTTTGTTCTTCCTATCCATGAACAGGGGATGTCTTTCTATTTTCTGAGGTCCTCTTCAATTTCCTTTTTCAGGGTATTATAATTTTCCTTGTATATCTCTTTTACTTCTTTCATGAGATTAATTCCTAAGTATTTCATTTTTTTGAATGCTAGTGTGAAGGGTGTGTCTTCTCTTACCTCTCTTTCAGTATTTTTGTTGTTAGTGTACAGGAATGCTATTGATTTTTGAGTATCGACTTTGTATCCAGCTACACTGCTGAATTTATTTATTATATCTAGGAGTTTTTCAATGGAGTTTTGGGGTCTTTTATGTAAAGTATCATGTCATCTGCAAATAATGATAATTTAACTTCCTCTTTTCCTATCTTTACTCCTTTTATTTCTCTCTCTTGTCTAATTGCTCTGGCTAGTATTTCCAGTACTATGTTTGAATAGGAGCAGTGACAGGGGACATCCTTGAAGACAAGGATGTCTGAAGACAAGGATACCTGATTTTAAGGTAAAGGCTTTCAGTTTTTGGTCATTTAGTATGATGCTGGCTGTAGGTTTGTCGTAGATGGCCTTTATCATATTGAGGTAAAGACCATCTATTCCAATTCTCTGTAAGGTTCTTATGAATGAGTGTTGGACCTTATCAAAAGCTTTTTCTGCATCTATAGAGATGATCATGTGGTTCTTGCTTTTGGCTCTATTGATATGGTGGATTACATTTATTGATTTACGTATGTTGAAACATCCCTGCATTCCTGGGATGAATCCCACTTGGTCGGGGTGAATAATTTTCTTGATGATTTGTTGCATCCTGTTTGCTAATGTTTTATTGAGAATTTTTGCATCTATGTTCATTAGGGAGATTGGCTTATAGTTCTCTTTTTTAGTTGGGTCTTTCTCAGGTTTTGGTACTAGAGTAGTATTTGCCTCCAGGAATGACTTAGGAAGAATTGCTTCCCTTTCAATTTCATTGAAGAGTTTGAGGAGTTTCGGCATTAAGTCTTCTTTGTATTTCTTGTAGAATTCTGCAGTGAATCCATCTGGGCTCTTCTTTGTTGGCAAGGTCTTAATTACATTTTCAATTTCATTAATAGAAATTGGGTTATTCAGCAGTTTTACATCTTCCTGATCCAGCTTTGGTAGTTCATATGTATCTAGGAATCTGTCTATTTCTTCAGTGTTATTGAACCTATGAGAGTAGAGGTTTTCAAAATAGGTGTTGATGATCTTCTGTATGTCCACAGAGTCTGTGCTAATTTCACCTTTTTCATTCCTTATTGCATGAATTTGAGTTTTCTCTTTCCTTTTTCTAATAAGGTTGGCTAGGGGTTTATAAATTTTATGTATTCTTTCAAAGAACCAACTCTTTGATTCATTGATCCTTTGTACTGTTTTCTTAGTCTCTGTTGCATTAATTTCTGCTCTAATCCTTATAATTTCCTCCCTTCTTTTGGCTTTGGGCTTGGCTTGCTCTTCTTTTTCTAGATGTTTGAGTTGTAGCATCAGGTTGTTTATTTGTGTTCGTTCTGTCTTCCTGATGTGGGAACTCAGTGCAATAAATTTTCCTCTGAGGACTGCTTTCATTGCATTCCACAAATTCTGGTAAGTTG
>PVJX010008363.1:0-66075 GCA_004027295.1 Dolichotis patagonum
TGACTTCTTGTTCTCTTTCCCTGCAGTCTGTGAATGGTGTTGACATTATTTGATGTACAATTTAAAATTTTTTTGACTATCTACTTTGTATTTTGAAATAGGAATTTTAAATATATTTTATGATCCTTAATTTTAGAAAAATATGAGTATGACTTCTCACAATGCAAAATCAGTTTATTCTTACTTCTTTCTTACTTTATGATATTACTTACAACAAACCAAGAATAAACCCTCATCTAGCTCTGGTGAACAATAACTGATGCTGAAAATGTTTAGTTTATTTTGGCATTGTGTAGACAGAATCTTCCCTTAATTGCCAAGAACCATACCAAGAGACAAGCTAAGGACATCCTCCAACTATTTGAATATAAAATATGCCTTCTTGGATTTGAAAGAACACTATATTCAAATCAACAGGGTAAGTGGAAAATGGATAGAAGAATGAATCTTTTGAGTTCAACCCTGCTTTCTTGAGAACTATTTCTTGGATGGTTGGTTTCAGTGTTTTTCCTGTCTTCACTATACCTCTTTTCTCCTTGTCCTTCTCTGTCTTCCTCTTCTGTTTCCCTTTCCCTTTCCCCTTCCCTTCCACCTCACCTCTTCTTTCTCCTCCTCTTTCACCTATTCCATGATACAGAGATGATTCAACTTGGGTTACTATAAGATGGGTTCAAAATTTTAGAGTGTCTTAATAAGGAGTTTCTCCATTAAAGAGGAAGAGCAATTCATCATGCTGAATTGAGGAAGGAAACAGTGGCAAGGGACCTTCTTTTTTCTTGAGATAAAATGTTCTTCAGAATGCTTTTGTCACTGACCTCCTGAAATGTTGTTTTCCTCTTTTCCCTCTGACTTTGTGTGCAAAACCTGAAGCAGAGTCAAAGGTGAGGTACTGAAATAGCTTTGCTCTTTTCTATCCTGGGTCCTGTTATGACACTGATTCATCATTTACTGAAGCACTCCTTCAATTAGTCTTTTTAGGCCATTTTGCTTGTTACTCTGCATTGATCCTCAGGAAATATAAAAGTATGACTACACATATGTTCACAAGTGAACACATTCTTGGCTTATGTAATGATATTGTGCAAGTTATTTAGAATTTAGAAATCAGGAGGTTTTACCTAAAAAATGCACAATTGAATTCTCTGAAAAAGTTGGAAAATCAAATACTAGTGGAGCTTTAGACCTGGTAACAGTACTTAAAATTGGAACAGCAGGATCAAGTGGGAAATGCATTGTTCAGTTGATCACAGTCTGTGTCACCTCTTATGTCTCTGGACAATGAAGCTGAGTGTCCAGTTGTTTGACTTGTGGTAGATTTTAAGATTTTACCCAAATGTCTATCAAAAGTGGGAAAATAAACAGAATTGAAGAACTTGTTGTTTTGTGATTGTTTCTGTGTGATAGTAAAAAAACCAAATTCCTTAATATACATGGAAAATGTATCTTTGTTGATTAAATACAAATAAATGTGCCATTATGAAAAACTTCAGAATTTTTGTCATATTACACAAGGTTGTTAAAGGACTTAACTAAAACATGAGGAACTGCAGTTTGAACTAGATTTCTTTTTATTGTTCAGAAATGAAATATTATCATACTAAAATGCAGTTATTCATCAGACAAAACTAAGTTTTCTAATCACAAAAGTGCCCACAAAAAGCAAATCTAAAAAAATAGTACTCAGAAGTTTATTGTATATATTTTTATTGTGTATATTTACATAGGTATGCACAATATGATGTTTAATATGTCTATATTTCAGGCTTCATAGTGCATGCCTGTAACCTCAGTGCTCTGGAAACTGGGGAAGCAAGATGACAAGTTCAAGCCCAGCCTTAACAACTTGGCAAGATGCTGCCTTAAAATAAAAATTAATAAAGACTGGGTACATAGCTCAGTATGAAGGACCCAGGTAAAAATGTATGACATATCTAAACCAAGATAATGCGGGCAATGCCTCACATACTTATCATTTTTTTGTGTGTGATAACATTTAAATTTTATTTTCCTAGAAATTTTCTAGTATATATTGTGCTAAACCTAGAATGCTAGCATGTATTTCTCTTGTACAGCTGAAGTGCTGCATCTTTTGTCCAACATCTCCCCAATCTCTCTTCCTTCCACCATGGTAGCCACCATTCTACTCTCTTTCTATGAGTCTGACTTTTTAAGAATCAACCTGTCAGTGAGATATTGTCGTACTTGTCTTTCTGAGCCTAGTTTGTATTACTTATAATGTCCTTCAGCTTCATCCATGTTGTCACAAATGTCAGGACCCCTTTTTTCATCAAATGATAACTAGTATTCCATTGTGTCTATGCAGTACATTTCATTTGTTCATTTGTCTGTTGATGAACACTTAGGTTGACTTCTGTTATAACCATTGTGAACAATGCAGAAATGACAGGTAAAAATATAAGTATCCCTTCATAATATTTATTTCACATCCTTTGGCTATTCATTCAGAAGTGGACCAGATAGTATTTATATTTTTAAGTTTTTCAAGAATTTCCACTCTGTTTTCCACAAGGCAGAATTGTATGTCTTGGAGAAAGTCAACTACTGTTGATGCACAAGAAAATGAAAATATGGCTTTAAAACTGAAGGTTAAGTGCATGAAAATTGTTTACTGATTCATTTAATCTTTCTATACCAATTAGTTAGAATATAAATATAAATAATGACACCTAAGTTTACCATACTTATTTCAGTGGCATTAAGATTTAAACAGGATTGAAATTTGGATCACATTTTGATCAAACTTTTGGCCACAATAGCATATTGAGATAAGCCTTACCAGTTAGTAATGTATGTAACAAACCCACATAGGTTATTACGCCATGGCATTTAAACAACAGGCATTTCTTTCTAATGGTTCTGCAAGTGGCAAGGTGGGCAGGATTCAGACTCAGAAGGCCAGTTCTGGTCTGGGTGGTAGTTGACGCTTCTCAGTTGGACTCACTCTTGTACATAGGATGTCTGCCATAGATTTGAGCTATCTGGTTGATGATGACATTACTTAAATTGACTGGGATGGCTGGGTCCCCTCTCTGAGATGTTCCACTCTTCAGCAAGCTCATCCATGGTTGCTTCTATGGAAGTTATAATCTTCCAAATAGTTGGAATCAGAAGCTTGCAAGGCCTTCTGAGAGCCACACTCAAACTTGTATAACATTACTTTGTTATTGACAAAAGCAAAGCTAAAGCAAAAACGTTCATCAAGTCATGATATTTCAAACACCAAATGTGTGGGGTTATCTCCCGATCAGTTTACACTTCTCTGTGGACAGCAACTGGGTGCCTTCCAATTTAATGTACCCAAAGTTAGTGGAAATCTCAGCATTCAAGGACTCAGTCACATAACTCTATTGCCCATTTAGATGCCAATCACAATTACTTAAGATCTGCAGCACCCACATTTCTGCTCAAGGGTTCCCACTGCCTTCAAGTTTCATCATTTTCTATAATTCATAGAACTCAGGGATAGACTTAATATATTGGTGTTATGGTTTATAACTAGATGTTCTCCAAAGCCTCACACTTTTATAGGTGGGGATTTGGGGAGGTGATTGGATAACAGATGTGAGATACTCATTAATGGATTATTGGATTAGTCAATAAATCTATTGGTAAATGTGACATCAGGAAGTGAGACCTGGTCCAAGGAGATAGGCTACTAACAACATGACCTGAAGGGTAATATGTCCCTCTCTCTTCCCTTGATCTCTCTCTCTCTCTCTCTCTCTCTCTCTGTCTCTGCTTCTTCCTGCCATGTCATGAGCTGCTTCTCTACCCTGTTACCCTGCTTTGGAGCCACCTGACTATGGACTGAAGTATCTACAGACTGTGAGCTAAAATAAATCTCTCTTCCTTGTTTTAATTGTAGGTGTTGTGTATTGTATGTTGGTGATGAGGAAGGTAATTAGGACAACTGGCATCCACCAGTTATTATAAAAAGTATCACAAAACTCAGATGAATATCCAGAGGAAGATGTCCATAGGTGAGGTCTGGAAGTAGCCCCCACGTAGGAGCTGGGGTGGGCAATCCTCCCAGAAAATCAATGTGTTCATCAACCTAGAGATTCTCTAAAACCTGTATCAAAAACTTTAATGGAAGCTTAATCATATAAATACAATCTACTCCTAATTCAACCTCCACTGTCTATTGCTTTTCTGGAGAATTAGGTATATATTTCTGGGAGAGTGGAATTGAAAATTCCAAATTTCTACTCATGACTTGCTCTTTAATGGCTTCTAACGAGCATCATTTCAGCTATATAAGAGCCACCTCTTCAAAATAAAAGATGGTCTTACCACCAAGGAAATTCCAAGGGATTTAGTAGCTTAGTGTAAAAAAAATAGAGTCAAATGTTGGGAGCTACTGAAACTAGAAATTGAACATGTGCAGGGCTCCTGCATGTCCAGGGCAAGATCAGATCACAGAAGAGGACGTCTGGTTCCAACTCCAATTAACTAAATAAAGGCTGAAGCTGCAGGCATTTCACTTCCATAGTGAATCACAATATAGAGATCTTCTCATAAGATAGTTCTCCTAAATTAGACATAATTTGTTACTTGGTAAAGTCCTTGAACCACTCCCAATTTCTGTTCATTTTCCTGCATTTTCCATTCTAATCCCTTCCGTGACTATTAAATAAATACAGCCACCCAGAGACATTCCTTGTGTTAGCCACCAGAGTCCTGAACTCTGGAGCCCTAAAATCATACCACTTATCTCATTTTAAACCTTCACCATACACTCACTTGGGAGACTGGGGATTGAGGCCAGGTCCTTGATAACTGGCACTGGAACAGGGACCTGAAATCCTTGACTTGGGAGACTGGGGATCGAGGCCAGGTCCTTGATAACTGGCACCTGGAAGAGGGACCTGAAATCCTTGGACTAGGAATTTTACCCTGAATGAGTAATTCTGCCTAGAGTGGAAAGTTTGAATATGGAGGAGGCCTTCACAGGGTGAAAACTTCCCTGGGTATGCCTGAAGAAGAGAGGGAAGAACAAGGTTCTTTCCACTGTGAACAAGCTGATTTATCCAGGAGTAAAAATGGGGCAAAGGATTCCAGCCAAAGAACAAAGTTATTTACAGCTGCCCCAAGGCCTGCTTAAGCACTCAGGGGCTTATGTGCCAAAGAAAGATCTAGTAAAAATGTTGAAAGAGGTAATCAAATATAACCCATGGTTTTCTCAGATAGGTACTATAGATATTGAAAATTTGGAAAGATTTGGAAAGAATCTTAAAAAGGCACAAAGCACAGAAAAAAAAAAAAAAAACATTTCCACCAAGACATTCTCAACTTAGAATCTGATTCCTTCAGTTTTGAGTCCGTTATAGAGCTCACAGTTAATAGCTTCTGATTTGGACATGCACCAGGGGTAAAAAGAAACAGTGGGTGACCCTCACCCACTCTCATTTGCATGCCATAGGGGAGAGAAGTAAATACATAGCGAAAGACAGATAGGCTTGAGAGAAACCAAAAAGATAAGCAGGGGAATATTCAAAGGGAAAACTAGCTTACAAGAAACCAAAAGAAAAAAAAAAGTATTGATCTTACTGTTACTAGGCATGGAACAAATACATTCTAATAATCACAAACGTATATGGAACGTTTTGTTGTATGCTTGATTCCAGTATTTGCTCTTCTTTTGTGGATTTTGATTAAGAAACTTCTTGATGATTGTGGGTTTGTTGAGATAGCCACAAAGTAACTGGCTTGGAGCAATATTTTAAAAATCCAGTCCCAAGCAGGAGAAAGAACCAAAGAGCTCCACTGAGCCTAGACAAGGGAGGTAAAGAAACATTGTTTGCTTGTTTTAGTTGCAAGGGGAAATCAAGGTTACAGTTCAATCTACTCAAAACACTGTTCAAATCTACCCAGATTTTTGCATTGCTCAATTGATTATTCTTCTCTTGACAAAAATTGAAAAATCTATAAATAAAAAAGAGTATCTAAGGGTTTTTGGATCTTCTAATACTTATTGGTTCAACGGATCATGCAGGACCACTGTGAGATAAAATTGATAATTAAAGAAAAGCATTTAAATGGCTCTTACACACAGGAACAAATGCTTCAGTTATTGCCCAATACCATAGACCCATAGCATGGTCTCTGGATGTGACAGCTATAGATTTACAGGGTGTGGGTAAGGTTTCTCACCCTAGTAAAGGTGCTAAATTGATTTATCCTGGAGGGATACAAAGAGTGCCTTTGCTACGACATGCAGCTGACTTGCTTTTGAGTTACACATTTATGATCAATTTAGAATAGCAGCCACAAGGGTGTGGAGATGACTTCCTTCAATGAGTGAGAGACATCCCTAGATTTGATTTCTAACCCTCAGGGTCTAAAACCATTTCAGAATTTTACCTTTAAAAGTACATATAAGTGGTATAAGACACAGAAAACTTTCCCTGGCTTGGCTTGTGAGGTGGGATCTGTGCCCTGGAGTTGGGGTTTGCAGCCCTCCCTCCCATGTGCTGAGGAGCAAGCTCCAGGCCCTGCCAAGCCTTTCAGTGGTCTGCTGGCAGCACTGCAGCATTCAACCCAGGGCCAGAAAAACAGGACAAGGTTCCAGAGAGGTGGAACACGGCTCTGGCCTGCCCAAGCTACCCTGGTTTTTCACATCACCTTTGCACACACTTAATTTATCAAAAGTTAACACTGCACTGGTGCTTGGATCCCCAACAACAGTGGGGACTCCAGGCCAGAGAAGGAGCACAACCTGTGTGTCACCACAGCAAGAGAGCACCCAAGGTGTCTAAATACAAAATGCAGTTTTCTTTTATTCTCTCTACCTTACTACGAAAATTCCTTATAATCTTCAGGTCTAAAAATAGTTGAATGTGCTCACAACTTAAATTTAAAAACATAAAAGTGGAAGTTCACCTCCTAATAGATTTCATTGGGCAGTATATACCACTTAAAATTTTAAAATTCTAATAAAGATGTAACTGCCACAGCAGAAAGATAGTGCAATCAAATGAAAGCTAAAAAGAGTCCATTGGAAAAATCTTCATACAGGGCAATAAAAGCATCCAGTCCAGTGCTAATGTGGGGTCAAGGGTATGCTTGTGTTTTTCCAGGGAATGCTAAATGGCCTATCTGGGTGCCAGAGCACACTGTCTGGCTGTATCACGGGCCCAAACCCAGAGAAGGAGTTGATTCCACGTCTCCAGAAGCAGACACTCAGTTCTATGACAGTGATGCCTCAGAAACTACACAACAGACAGAAAAAGATGAAGCTGAAACCAACCTTAGGTGATCCAGGATGCTCAGGAGATGGTAACCAAAACCAAAACCAAAACCAAAACCAAAACCAAAGGTCTTAATATGTGATGAGTAAAGATAACCCAACTGAAAGTTTAGTGAAAGAAAGCAACCACAAGTTACTAGTATTCTTAAAATACAGAAACATGTTAATTATAGATGAGATTTTGTCTTTACTAAATCCTTTTATATGAGATCTCTGTTAATTGACCTATAACAAATTTGACTAGTCAATTTATAGTTATATATTCTAAATTTGTAAAAAAATTATTGTAATTCAATTTGGCTAAAAATATATTTGAGTGCACTCTGAGTTGTAAGATATTTGTCTGTCTGTGTATCTGTTGTTTGTTTGTCCAGTCTGTTTGTAAGCAGTTTTTGGGAGTCAAATGAGTTAGTGATCATTCACACAAGTGGAGTCAAAGGAACAGATGCTGGAGAGGAGTGACCAAGTAGCACAGAGGACCTGAGAAGTGCCCTGAGGGCATGGGGTGCTGCAGGTGAACAGGCCTGCCAACCTCAAAAACATGGGATGTAAGAAGCAAGCTAGTTCAGTAAAGAGGTGTAATATTTAGCCCCCTGGGAACTTAGAGAGTTCTCATGGACACCAACAAGCTGTGTGTTTGTTTCTGTGTCTGTCCCAATCTGCACAGATCGTCTGTCCATGTTTGTCCATTTTTCTCCTCTGTAAACAGCTATTCATTTTATTTTTGAGCTCAATGATTTTTCTTTTTTTTCTTTTTTCTTTTGCATTTATGGACCATTTGATCAAAGATTTATTTGGGTTACAAAATTAAACAACATGCTTACCCCTGATCCAAATGTCGCCTGGGTTGCCAGATGGTCCAAATGACACAAAGACTGATTATGTAAATGTAATATATATTTTTGTTTGTTGTTGACTTGAGAGAGTCTCATTGTTTAAAAATTAATGAGTCAAATGTTATGATTGGGATTTTTATAAGTAATCAAAAAATTTATTAATATGAGTAAACAAAACCCCTTGGGATTGGGATCATTGGATAGGACTCTGACTAATAAATAAGAACGCAGCTCCCTGGTAACATTTTTAACCACTTCTTATTTATTGATTGGGGGCTCCAATGGTCTCTATAGTCTTTTGTGAGACATCCATATTAAACTATAAAATATATTATTGTAATATGTTCACATTGGTCATCATCAAAAAATAGTAATACAATGAGTTTTTATTTAAAGATGCTCTGATACAAAGGTTTCATATGACTATGACAAATGATTGTTATTAACCTCATAGTATATTAATGTATTCATGCTTCCAGATATACTGCTTTTCCAAAATGTAAAACAGGGATTGTTTATGGAAACAAAATTTTATTTCATATTCAGATCTCTGCTGGTACCAAAAACTTATGAGAGTCACATTATACTAATGGTCAATAAGTTAGATAAAATCTGCATATGTATTAGATAGGGATTATTGACTAAAGGGAGTATTTTATGTCAAAATGGAAATTCAGATTGTTACAAAAATGTTATAATTGTCACGGTACAATGATATATATGGTTTGATTTCTGACTGTCTATGTAAAATATGTAACTGTTAACACTCTATAGGTATTCACATGTCAAAATATCCATGGATAGTGGAAATATTTAGCTACCATAGTAATGTTAAGCTCACTGCTTCTGATACACTGTACTGTTATCAATCTTTTCTTCTGCATGTTCAACAACTGAGATTTAGAGAGAAAAATTAAAGAAACAAGTAGTCTAAGAGGATAACCAATATTTTGGACCCAGCCCTTCAAAGTAAATGAGGACTCATGAGATAAAAGAACCTCTGCTTTTGTCATCCATAGATATTCAGTGAGTCCCTGGTCTTCTTATCAAGATTATAAGACCATGAGGAAAGTAATCTTTGATGTATGGTGCACTTAAGGAGAGTCACCAGGAGAAAAAAATCTCCCAAGCTTTCAAGGAAAACTCAGTCAAGCAATAGTTGTGACACATCCTGATGGTTGACACTGACTGTAGAACCAAGATGTGCTGTGCATGGTTCTAAGGCAATTCCTAAGGAGACTTCACTGACCTTGATAGATAGCAAGAAACTGATTGTATTTAATATGTCTTATTTTAACTTTTCCTGCAGAAAAGGTATAATACAATGTCATAGTAAAATTTTAGCTGTAAAAGAAGCTCAAACCACTAACATCTTCTGACATTTGCTGGATACACTGGTAACTGACCATTGCTATAGATTGGTGGACTGTACAGGGTTTAAACTGTGAGAGCTTCTCCAAGCTTCAACTGACCACTCATCCCATGCAACAACTAAACAAAAGGGAGGAATATGATGGGATCCATTGAAACTGGAAATTGAACATATGTGCAAGGCTACTGCATGGCCAGGGCAAGATAAGATCACAGCTGAGGATATCTGGCTCCAACTCCAATTAACTAAAGACTAGCTGCAGGCATTTCACTCCTATAGTGAAATGCAACATGGAGATCTTCTCATAAGATAATTCTCCTAAATTAGATGTAATTTGTTACTTAGCGAAGTCCTTGAACCACTCCCAAGTTCTGTTCAATTTCCTGTGTTTTCCACTCTAACTCCTTTCTTGAAAATTAAATAAATACAGGCTGCTCAGATGCATTCCTTGTGTTAGCCACCAGAGTCCCGAACTCTGTAGATGGTTTTGATCCTCCTGGAGCCTTAAAATCATAACACTTATCTCATTTATTTTAAGCCTTGACTGTACACTTATTTGGGAGATTAGGAATCTAGGCAAGGTCCTTGGTAGTCAAAGACCAAATATTAGAACAAAAGATTCTTCTAGTTCTCTTGTTACTGAGGAAATGATGAGATTCAGGAACTCTGTCACAGGAACCAGGGACAGAGGCCAAAGCATATTTCTTAATATGTTGCAAAGACAAAAGTTCGAACCATATTCAAGACCTAGAAAAACATATTCCCATTTTTTGAGAAAAGATGCAAGTATATGGATATAGGGAGGAAAGAGCTTGTGGCCATTTGTGCAATGTATCATAAGTCTTGAAAAGTCAAATACAGCCTAGACACATTACTAAACAGAATCCACATGTGGCCCTGCTGTCATTTGTGCTAACACTGAATTGTTGTGAAATTTGAATTAAAGATGGCAATTTTTGCAGTGACAGGGATCTTAAATCCAACATTACATCACTCACCAGAAATTTTGTACTAAACATCAGAAATATAACATATTGCAAACTCAGTAATAAAAAATAATGAGCTAGATCCTGAGGTTAGAAGCACAGAAATTTGAACATTTTACTTGATGAAGTGTGGTTATCCATTAAACATGAAACTTTGATGGTTTATAGTTTGGGTATAATTTGAATATGTTATTTGAAGGTAAAGAGTTGGTCTACAGAATAGTCATAAGATCCTTTGAGGTGTGACCTAATGAGAGATTCTTGTATCATTGGGGTTTTGCCCTTGGAAGATATTTTTTTTTTCAGTACTGGGGATTAAATACAGGGCCTCTGCACTGAACTACTTCCCCAGCCCCCTACTACTCCTTTCTGAGATAGGGTCTAGGTAAATTGCTAAATTGCTTGGACTGGGCTCAAACTTGCCTCTTATCTCAACCTTTCATAGTGCCGGGATTACAGGTGCATGTCACCACGGCAGCTGGAAGGTAGTTCTTATGGGATTCCTTGGTAGCTCTGATGAGAGGATTTTTTTAAAGCCTGAATTATGCCCTGTTGCCCTTCTCTGGGACCTTTTGCTCTGGTACATGCACTCCCCCCACCCATTGCCATTTGCTATCCTCATCAAAATAGAGCCAATGAAGACCCCACACCTTTTAACCTTCCAAACTGTGGGCTAAATAAACCTCTTGTCTTTCTAAGTTAGCTGAAGTAAAGGTGGCTTTCCTGTGGCATGGTTAATTAAAAGAAAATAACCTTTTCTTGTCATTCACTGAACAGCACTGACCCTAGATTTTCATCAAAGATAAGATTAAAGGGTTGGAAGTTTTTTAATGGACAGTAAATCCACTTAAGCGCTTTGACTACTTTGATAATCATTCGTAAATAATTACCCAAAATTATGATCCTATGCATGGAGATCAGTTTCCAGAAATAAAAAGAATTAAGTATAGATCTGAAATTGTAGAATAGAAAGATAAATTCAGAAAGTAAAAATCTGAAAATAAACCAGCATGACTGAAATGGCCCCTTCCAATTAATACTGATCATGGGGATGAAGAGTTACAAATAGAAATAATTGAAGACTAAGACAAGGCAACACTGAAAAACACTACGGCAATGGAGGAATGCCAGGATTCCACAAATATCTCTGAAGTTATCATAAATATAAAAACTATTGTGCAAAGTTCTTTCCCATGATCAGAAGTGCCCACATTTGCAAATAGCTATTTGAGTTTATAAAACAATAAAACTGAATATAGCAATCATTTAAAGGATACAAAGCTGAATGCTGCATAGACAATGTGGAATCTAAATTCTGACACTATGTCCCAGTGTAGAAGAAGAGATTTTAGGTTTCTAGTTATCAATAAATAATGAAGAATAATAAGAAATACTGAATAATGAAGGAAAAATTAATTACATCCACGTTCCAACATGTATTTTTCAAGTTTGCATTTAAAATATAATCTTTAGCACAGGCTGTCCTATTATGGACAATAGTTCAGTGAAAATAATTGAATTCTATTACACTCTGGCAGTTGGTTCTTCAAACACATTACTCTTCTCTCCACATTGCTGTTCTGGCTCTCATAGGTTTTGAATTTGTAAAGCCTGTTTGAAACAAGTGAAGTCATATTAAAACAGTTGTCAGAGGCGCCAATCCATGAAAGGCAATCAAGACAAAGCATATCAGTAAAATGTGAACTCCACTCCCATAAAGTAGAGAGCACCCTGCAGTGTAATTTTTAGAAAATACACCCCTCTAAAGAGCCTTCTCTGTTGAATGCTTTTGTGATGTCCAGTTCAAGTTAAAAGTGGATGGACAGTAAACAAATTTGGTAGTCATATAATTCTGAGTTTAATGTTGTTTACCAAGGGCTTGGTGATTTTATTTTAGCATCTAAACCTTAAATTCTGTTATATACAGTTTTCAACTAAATTCACAAGTTTAGAAAAGTACAAAATTTAGTAATAGGTTACAGTTTAAAGGTTTTTATTTTGGTGATCCTTTTTAAGGCATTATCTTGGTTTTAGACAATGGAAGTAGTAACAGAATCAGTTTATACATTGTGAGATTAATATATTAAAAAAGTAGTATCACATTTCTCTTTTCAGAGAAGTGTGCTAAATGCTTCCCTAACCTTTGGAAGGCAAGAGTATAAATGGATGCTTCATATTATATATCTGGGGATTTAAAAGTTATAAACTAATGTACTGAATTAATGAAAAATGTTTTATATCCTACCTTGACAAATATCCTTTCATAGTTACCTGGAGATTCTTATTAAAATATGAAGTTCTTGGATGTTCAGAATGTCATATTGATTCATGGCATGGTAAGGAGAAAAAGCATTTAGTCTGCAGCCCTAAACTTCCTTCTATGTCAGTACCAACTCTGTCCCGTATCACAAGACATGTGGGTAAGGTAGCCTTCACTTCCAAGCTTATACATATTACAAAATGTGGCATCTCAACTATCCCTCAGAAGAATGCAAAGTGTTAACAATCAATTAAAACGTGGTGGAGAGCAGAAAGAGTTTCATTGTATTATACTTGCCATTTTCTAAGGGTTTAAAAATTGCTCCCCCCAAATAAAAGACAATAAGAGAAACGAAAGTTGTGGTATTGAAAACAAAATCTTCTAGTAAAAAAGTAGATTTGCTCTGACACACACAGCTTGCACATGATGAAGCAAGATGATATAAAGGTCTTACCTTTCATACCTTCTGTCACATCAGTGTAGGCCTGCATCTGGTATAGGAAACAGTAATGATCTGTGGTTGTCTTCTCATTTGGGTCAGTTTTTGAGAAAACAATATCTCTGTTTATGAGGCGGGCAGACTCTCAATTTAGAACAAGAAATCATCTTATCAAAGTCTATAAAATCAAAGATAGTGTTTTACCATTATAGATGAGAAATGTTCATACTTGTAGGGAGAGAAAATAAAATCAAGCTCCCAGATACTATCACCTACAATGAAATCTAATTGAATTTACTCACAGCCTTTTCTTTGAAATTCAAAGTTGATTATTTTGAGGAATTGTTCACTAACAGATGCTTATACAAACCTGTATTATTTTAGCCACTATTCATAACAAGAGCAAAAAATGTATCTGTCTGGTATTTTTCCACTCATAAGGCATTGTCAAGGCTACAGGCTCCATCCCTTACTTCAAATGTATAATATTTTCCCAGTAGTAAAGAAGATACCCAGCACCTAGATCTTAATTTCTAAATATCATTCTCTGCTAAAAAAAACAAACAAACAAACAAAAAACTGAGACTCTTTGAAGAAACATGATTCTAGATTTGGGACAGGAAAACAGAAGATGAGCTTGGAGTGTCTTGTATCAGACATCGAGGAAGTATTCCACAAAGGAAAAAGAACAATAGTGCACTGAAGGGACACAGGACTAACCTGGGAAGGTTCTTAATGACCAAAGTTAGGACAGTGTGGGCAAACCAAAAGTATGAAATAAGTTCATAGTGGGGTAAAACACAACTTAATAGGTAGGTATGTAGATAGATAGATAGATAGATAGATAGATGATAGATGGATAGATGATAGTGGAAGCGTGGGTGGAGGAGAGAGAGAGAGAAACTTGGTTCCAAATATGAGTATAAAAGGGCACAAATAGTAATTTTACTAATCTCCAAGTTCTGCAATAATATCCTTTCAACTCGGGTGCAATTTACAGGAGGGAGCCTCTCACTCCCTGCTCATGGCTGTCTCCTTCTATTGGACTGACAAAGTATTTTTCACCCTGTGTAACTCCCTAACTCCCTATTAATTTGTCTCCCCAACACAATGAAAATTTTTTTGAGTCTTGATTTCCATTATGCTCTTAGCACCTGGCTCCCTGCCTAAAAGACAGTTACATATCAATGTATTGATTATGTAATCTTCTAATCATATTGATGTATAATCTATATTGATTATACATAATCAATGTATATTTACCAAGTCATGCCTGTAGCGAGTTTTACTTTCTAGGACCGTCAGTAAAATTTCATGGTCTATTATACAAGAGCTCGAGGGACCCGTAATTTCTGCTTCTGTTTGCTTTCTACTCAGATCAGAGGTTGTGTCTTCCTCTGGGCCAGATGAGTCAGGATTTGCTCAGATAAGTCAAGATGTGACTGGGAGGTTTCCTCAAATGTCTAGATGGCCAGCTGGTAGGCTGCGGCAGAGGAAGCAGGGGTCAGAGCAGGGTGCTCCAACCTGAATGGAAAGTTTCCTTCTTCAGGTGTTTCACGTGCACACCTGCATTGTGTGAATCTTAACAGGATTATAGGTTTGCGATAGATATTGCCTACTGTCAGGTGGCACAGGTGATTAAATTTGTGATTTTTCTGGGAAGACAGAGACTGGAGTCAGAGAAACTCTTCACACCAAGATTTCAGAGCAGCACTTAAATCATTCTAGTAAATATTGATTTTCATCTTCCGGTTTCTCTTACACTGGGCAGAATGTTCTTGGCTTATTTATTTATTTGTTTGTTTTGCTGAGAAAAAGGTCTTGCCAAGTCATTAACTTGCCCAGACTGAGCTCAAACTTGTGACACTTCTATCTCAGTCTCCTATAATGCTGGGATTACAGACATGCAACACCATGCCTGGCATCTCTGGGGTTCTGAGAGAGATTTTTTTCTATTTCTCCTTTTCATTTCATTATGCAAACAGCTATGCTCAGAGGATCACTTTACTGAACTCCATGCTGTTTGCATGCAGTGTAGACACGCTGCTATGGCTGTCTGGGCTGATCTGTTCTGTCGCCTGAGAACCATTTGTCCTCTGGCCACTGGGGCAGGACCCCATGCTGCTATGGACACCCCTGCTGGTCCACAGTAAGTGATGGAAAGGAGCCTGACCTGAGCCCCATCACAAGCAAAATGCTTCTTCTCTGGCTGCTGAAACCATGGATTTTGTTCCCATTTCAAAATAGCAGAAAATGGACAAGGGGAAACATTGATTAAACAGTGCAAAGGGAGAATAAGTATTGATTTCCAAAGGTGCATCCTTCATCCATTTTTTTCTTTTTGTTATCTATGGAAAACTCTTACTCCAAAGTTGGCTATAATTTAACAAAAATGATAGTTATATTCAATTGTCTTCCTAACCAATAGCTCATGAAGACTTAAAGCAAAAAAGATAAACTGAGACCCTTGTAAAGGATCGTAACTTAGTTGTGAGGTGAAACAGAAATGATTTTCTGCTGAGAATAGCTATTTCCTTCCCTGTATTCTAGGAGCAAAACCATTCTAGTTTTGCAAAGGGCATAGAAAGAGAAGAAATAAGATGGCTTCCCTTTGAATTTTTCTTCCAGCTTCCTATTATTTGTCAATATTTGTGCAAATGTAGCACCAATTTCCTAGTACATTAAGTTGGGGAATTTAAAAAAATGTCTTTTGTGCATTCAATATTTGTTAAGTGTGTTTATCTTGTTCCCCTTTACATTCTCAGAAACTAATTCAGGCAAGAGTTATTAGCATGACTGACATAACATCGGACCTCAGTAAATAGTGAATGTGTGAATAAACTCAGTATAACACAGTGCCAGGCACCCCAAAGGGACTAGAAACCTGAAAGACAGAATCACTCTCTCAAGAACTGACACTGTAGTGGCCCTGAAGCAAGGCCAGCACATTGCTATAGCTGCTGGTTTCAAACAGGAGCCTAAAGAGAATTCTTTCTGTGGTCTGTTGGCCATTTCAGAACTTTGGAAATGGAATGGTCAATTCATCTGAAAGAAATAGCAGGTTAGTGTGAAGACTTTCGGGCAGGAGAGAGATCCTGGCGCCTCGGGACCTGCATCTTGCGGTTGACTCTGGGTGCTGGGAGAACAAGGAGCTCCTCCCCTCTCTGGGGGGTGGCTGTGAGTGTGGCAGACTTTCAGCGGCCTGAAGAGGAGAGACCCTGGCACATCGGGACCTGCACCATGTGGTTAACTCAGGATGCTGGGAGAACAAGGAACTCCCCCCCTCTCTGGGAGGTGGCTGTGAGCCTGCCAGTGCGCAGGATGAGAGTCAAACATCTCATGTCATCTTGTCCCCTGTCCCATATCTGCCCCCCCTTAGCAAGTGGGAGCCAGTTAGCTACACATCTTATGAAAAGATTGGATATGTTATTTAGTATGAGCTCCCCATATGCAAAGATATGGACAACCATTCAGAAGAAAACAAGAGACAATATGACAGATGGTGAAGATCTCTGGTTGTCTAGCTTTGAAATTTATGCTTTCTTATGTCCCATTCTGTTCTGTTTTGTTGTATTTAATTTTACCCCCTTTAAATTAAAATTTAAAAAAAAGAACTGACACTGTAATTAGAACATCAAAGTATGGATGCAAGAACATCCTACTTGGCAACATAGGAAAAATTTTATATACTGCATCATAGGATAAGAGGCAACGATAATGATTAATTCTTGCTAACCTTGACTATGTCATAGTTCTGTTCTGGGACACTGTTCCAAGAATATCACACATAGTAATTTGTGTACTCCTCTTACAATTAAGAGCTGAAATTCTTGTAACTCCACAAACTGCAAATGAGAAAATTAAGGCACAGTAACTTTGGTACTATGACTAAGATTTGTGTTTCTAGTACAGTAGTGGTGTCAGAATTCAAATTCATAACGCAACTTTGTAAACCATGCTTTTAACCATCACACCTTACTGTATGTTCAGTTATGATAAGTTCAGTAGAGTAAGATGGTCAGTGATCTAACTCAAGAGGAACGAAAAACTACTTCAGCTGAAAGAGGCACCTGATAAGGCTCCATGAGGAGGTTTGACTTCACTTGAGCCTCAGTGCAGAAATGTGACTTGATTTTATGTGGTACTGAAGGAAGAGAAGGAAACTCCAAGCAAAGATATAATGGAGTCAAGTGTCAGCAGAATCTTGGCAATGGTTAATTGAGGAATTATTAATTTAACTCATTGCAATAATACTATAGCATTGCTCATTTTTTTTCAAATGGGGAAACTGAGACTCGGGAGTTTATGTGGTTAAATTCAGACAAAACTGAATCCACAGCCTGGTGATTGGCTTTCCTGGGTGGGGTGGTTGGAAGCAGGATAAGGACATGCAGGCTTTCTGGGCAATAGCCAGTGACTCCATGGAAAACATACTGAGGCCTCGTTCTTGACTCTCCTTGCAGATTTCATCAGTGGACAGTTTGGTAAGCCTCCTTTTATTTTCTCTTTTGAACCTTCATATGTCTGAACAACTAGTCTCTATCTCAATTACTTGTAAGAACTGCCTTGTTTTCCTTTTCCTCCTTTTCCTGAGGGTTGCCGACATGAAAGCATCAGTTGTGCTGGTGACTCTGACTCAAGCATCAGGCTATTCAGGAGTCACTCTCTCAGCCCAAACCTACCATTGTGCTGGCCAAACAGAAGGCTGGGATATGAATTCATGTGAGAAAAATGTGGGATATAAGTTTACATGACAAAAATGTGCTACTCATTTTATGAGGCATCTTAGTCAGGTTGATGGAATACATAGAATGCTGAGAGAAAAGATAGAAAAAAGCCATTCTTCAAAGGGAGAAGCTGGGACTCCAATAACTTTGCCCCTAGCCATCTGTAACCAGTGTGCCCCCAAATGTCAGCATTATCTGTAAACATTTATTTCTATTAATAGCAGAAAGCACAACTCTTGATTGGGAGCTGTTTCTCAGGTGCTTGGCAACATCTCTGAGGTTTTTTCAGATCCGTCGAACTCCTCATGGAAGCTGCTGGCTGTCATCCTGCTCAGCCAACAAGATCTGAGGCCCCTGGATACACAGTGCCCCCAACAGCACTTGGGTCTACTATCCTTGCCTCAGTGTCCTGATCACACAGCATTTGCCATATTCTGCTGCTTACCTGAGACAAGATCATAACTTGGGGAGATTCTGCTGATGTTCCCAGAGTGAGGAGATCAAACAGAGTCTTACCTCAGCTACTGCATGTGGTCAGTCTCAGGGCCCATGAACTCAGTGCCAAACCTCATAAAGGCCCCCGTAAATGCTGTTTCCTACTGCATATCATAGGGCGAGGCAGCTCAGTTGGACTCAAGAGGAAGGTCACTGCATCCTCCAGTGGGAGGAAGCTATTCCCTCCGGGAGAGGAGATGTCACCCCATACTCCTTTCCCTAGATAGACTGGGTGGGAATTTCTATTCTCTTCAGGAAGAACAAAACCTCTCTAACTGAGGGCATACACATCTTATCCAAATCTTTAAAAAACAGTTTTTAAAAGTCTGTAGACACTCACAAATGTTGTGCATTACCAAATGGAACACTTACCTTCTTCATCTAAAACACTCATTTTGTCCTCAAATGGAAAAAAAAGCTATCAATTCCTTTATAAGGTAAAAGAATGTTGCCCTTTACATTTGGATATAATTGAAAGAGTATTTGGGCAGCTCTTCCAGCACAATGTAAGAATATTATAGTTCAGTGGCACAGCGCCTGCTTGGCGAGTGCAAGGTCTTGAGTTTGATTCCTGGTACAAACACAAATAAACAGACAAACCCAGAAGACAATTACAAGAGAGTATATAAATGCCTCTCTCTGTCACTCTTTGTCTCTCCATGTTCATCTGTGCCAAAAAGGTAACTGATTTTAAGCTTGAGAAAGGTGATAAACCCTTACATGTAGACAGTCCTCATCTGAGTATAAAAGCTACCAAGAAGAAAATCAATGTAAAATGTACTTAAAATTTTATAGTAAATAGCACTTCCCCAAATTGATATTTTATTTTCTATTTATTTATTTTTTAAGAGCAGCATATATTTATTGAGAGAAAGAAAGCTTCTGTCTCAGACAGAAGAGGTCCTGAGCAGGTCACCCAGTATTTTATTTTTGAAAAATAAAATGATGCGATAGAAAATGTTTTACTTTCTACTCCAGAGAAGTTAGATTACCATGGGTAATTTGTAGAACAGTTTGTCTTTAATATTAATGTTTTTAAAAAGTAGTAGCAGCCACAGTTTCAGGCAGCCATTGAGGAAGGAAGGAGTGGGGGACAGGTAGAGCAGGAAACTGAAGCACTTCAAAGAATTGCCCAACTGCTTCTCTCCTTGTAACATTAAAGCTAAAATGTTTTCCCAGGGCTCTCATTCCCTGGCACATCCCTACGTTTATCCATCTGACATTTTTACCTAGACTTAGATCAGGTGGCAGGAATGCCAGTGCCTTGCTTTCACAACATAAAGAAGGGCACTGGGACCAGCTTTCAGGAGATTGGCGTTTTCCTTGTTATTTAAGTATCTTTTTGACTTGTTAGAAGGCCTTGTTCTATCACACCCCTTAGTGGTATTGTGAGCCACTGAAGCAGTGGCTCCTATTTGGGCCTTGGCTTAGGAGCACCACTCTCCTGCTCTGGAGTATGGCGAAGGAATAAAACACTCACAAGATATATATTTCAGTTACAACGGGAACTGGAATGGTCAAATTCACAGAAGGACTAAGACTGCGGGGCATGGTGTCCCTGACCATGGTTAGCTGCTCAGCTTGACTAGGGGGTGTTCTGGTGGGCTGCAGGAAGTGATGGAGGTGAACTGCTGATGCAGGCAAGGCTCAAGGATTCAAAGAACACAGGGGATTTAGCTCAATGGCACAAGCGCCTGCCTGCATGTGCAAGGTCATGAGTTCGATACCCAGTACCACCTCCCCTGAAAAAGGACCAAGGATTGGAAGAACAAAGTCTTTTTGGAAAAGCACACAAGAGAGGAACATGGTTAGGTAGTAACCTGATTACCTGCTGAGACTACTGAGCTAGAAGGAATTTGGATGAGTCAGAGCCCTCAGCTGTAGTGTTTATCTTGCTTTGAGGCACCAGGACCTGATAGACCACTTTTTCAGTGGTTTTGATCCTAGCCTTTGGCCTGGGGATTAATTTTGTCCCCATGCCAGCCACAGGCCTTTCCACGAGGCCTAGTACAGACTTTTGATTCAATTTATTTTTATGTCAATTTATTAACATCTGTCACTGCTTTCTCTGCCCCACATCAGGCTGGTCCTCAGCAGTTCCACATAACATTTACCAGCTTCATGAACTACATCTTGAACACAATGTGAAATAATAATACATTTCTGTTGTATGCCTTCCAAACCACAGATCTTTGAGCAGACAGATAGTAACATTACACTGGGTAGGATTGTCACCAGCTATCCCTGTGTGAGTTATTGCTTTCAGTAATAATGAAAATTAAAACTAAAGCACAAATTTACACTAAGAAGCTTTAATTAGAATCTCAGCACTAAGGAGGCTGAGGCAGTAAAATCACCATGAGTTTGAGGCCACCGTGAGCTACATAGTGAGACCCGTCCCCCAAATAATAAATAAATAAATAAATAAATAAATAAATAAGATAAAATGGTAAGTGATAAGCTTGGGGAACTGTTAAAGGTCAGGATGGTCCTTAACAAAAACAACAAGAAATATGAAAATGTTCCAGTATGGGTAGCTGGGGTTGGTATCATCTGATGAATAAGATTAGACAAGTCCACCAGCAAAGACAGGAAGCCAATTTATAAGGATGTGCTGGTGGGCTGGAACCCACTGAATCGTTATCTCCATCCTATTTCATAGCCCTAAAATCCTCATGGTTCAGGGGGTAGTTCCACTTCCATGAAATGACTATGTTTTGTAGTAGTTTCAGTCAGATGTGATTCTGTTTTTTCCAGAGTCTAGGTGATCACATGTTTAGGACAATGGCGGAAAATATTGTCCTATAGTTGAGTGAATCCCTTACCTTGGTGTCCTCAGTCCTGAAAGAGAATGAGATCATGTAAATTCAGGGCTAATCAACGTTGCTGTGCCAAAATTTAGACAAACACTCTTTAAATAATCAACATACCAACATGCAAAGCTGGGAAGGGATTTGAACCAAAGATATTCAGTAATAAATGATAAAAAATGAAGTCAAGCTGTTTTCTACCTCAAGTTATCTACTTAGCATTTGTAAACCCAAGTGAAGAGTTATGATTTTTTTAAAAGCAAAAACCATTTTTAAATCCCTGGATGCCTTGGGAGAAAACACAAATCAAGGATTTGACAGGTAACAGGCTAAGAATTTCTAATTTGGTTGCCCCAGGTTTGTATAGTTGTCTCTGACTAACTTTTGACCATTAAGGATACTCTAATAGTGACTAATTTGTGTTGCAGTTAGTTTGAAAACAGAAAATTCGCTAAATAAACACTTAGCTCAGTGGTGTAAGCACCTGCCTGGCAAGCACGAGGTTGTGTGTTCAGTCCCTGGTACCAAACAAACAAACAAACAACAAAACCCCCACCACCAACAACAACAAAAAACAAAACAAAACAAAAACAATCTCAGAGTTTCTTGTTGTGGAAATATAATTAAAAATAAAAAAATCTTGCAACCCAGAAATCTTCTCCATAAAGGTAAAGAGAGCTCTTAACTGTTATACATGAATGCAATTCATATCACAGACAATGAACTAAGATTGCAAGGGGCAGAAAAATTCTACTCATTTATTTAACCAAGCAGATACAACCCACACTTATATGCTTTCTAGATAAACAATAGTCCACAAGCAAAAGGACCTGGCAGCACTTGTTATGGCTTAGATGACACTCACAAAATCTCATGTCCCCATAAATGAACTTTTGGAGCTGCCTGGATCTAGGGTTTGTGATACCGTTTGGTACTAAGCTAGTCCACTGATTGGAATTAACGTAGCTCTCAGTATGGTTCAATGGGTTTAGGTAAGACAGGAAGCCATACTTGATGTGATGGGCACCACCTAAATTGCTTATGGCTTGAATGGGATAAGAGGGAAAGACAGGCTCATTGCTCCTTCCTGCTCATTGCCTCCTGTGTACCCTGCTATGGACTGTTTCTCCCGTGTAGTGCCCCTCTGCTATGCCACCCTTAGAGCCAGCTAACTACAGACCAAAAGCTTTACACACTGTAAGCTGAAATAAACCTCTCCTCCTTTAACTTTAGGTATTAGGTATTTTGCCTCAGCAAAGAGAAAAGTAACTAAGCACCTTTTGTTGCATATAGTTCATTTTAATGTTATCATGATAACTGCAGAGACTGCTGTGTTAATTGACTTTTATGCAGAACAAAAACAAACTTCTAATATTTTTATGACAGAAAGTGGTTTTGCTCACTGCAAAGTTATGTGCTTAGCCTCAAACAGGAACTGAGACAGGGAACAATCTCCCTTGATATTTATATTTCAAAAAATTGCTCTGTGAGACTGGCCACACACAGGTTAGTTAGATATTATAAAGGTTTACAAGCAATTGAAAAGATGGAGAAAGAAATTCTGAGAGAGTGGCCCTGAAGCAAGGCCAGCAGATCGCTGTAGCTGCTGATTTCAAACAGGAGCCTAAAAAGAATTCTTTCTGTGGTCTGTTGGCAATTTCAGAACTTTGGAAATGGAATGGTCAATTCTTCAGAAAGAAATAGCACGTGAGTATGGTGGACTTTAGGGGGCCTGCAGGGGAGAGACCCTGTAGCCTCTGGACCTGCACTGTGCCAGGAGAACAAGGAACTCTTCCCCTCTCTGGGAGGTGGCTGAGAGTGTGGCAGATTTTTCGACAGCCTGAAGGAGAGAGACACTGGTGCCTTGGGACCTGCACGGTGCGATTGACTCGGGGTGCCGGGAGAACAAGGAACTCCTGCCCTCTCTTGGGGGCCGCTGAGAGTGTGGCAGACTTTTGGCAGCCTGAAGGAGCGAGACCCTGGCACATCGGGACCTGCATGGTACAGTTGACACAGGGTGCCAGGAGAACAAGGAAATCCCCCCCTCTCTGGGGGCAGCTGAGAGTGTGGCAGATTTTCGGTGGCCCGAAGGAGAGAGACCCTGGCGCATCGGGACCTGCACCGTGCAGTTGATTAGGGGTGCCGGGAGAACAAGGAACTCCTCCCCTCTCTGGGGGGGGGGTGGCTGAGAATGTGGCCGACTTTCGGCAGCCCAAAGGAGAGAGACCCTTACATGTTGTGACCTGCACAGTGTGGTTGACTCAGGGTACCAGGAGAACAAGGAACTCCTCCCCTCTCTGGGGGCAGCTGAGAGTGTGGCAGACTTTCAGTGGCCCGAAGGAGAGAGACCCTGGTGCAACAGGACCTGCACCATGCGGTTGATTAGGGGTGCCGGAAGAGCAAGGAACTCCTCCCCTCTCTGGGGGGCAGCTGAGAGTGTGACAGACTTTTGGCAGCCTGAAAGAGAGAGACCCTGGTGCATCGGGACCTGCACCTTGTGGTTGACTCGGGGTGCCCAGAGAACAAGGAGCTCCCCACTCTCTGGGGGGCGCTGAGAGTGTGGCCGACTTTCAGCAGCCCAAAGGAGAGAGACCCTGGCATGTGGGGACCTGCACAGTGCAGTTGACTTGGGGTGCCGGGAGAACAAGGAACTCTTCCCATCTCTAGGGGGTGACTGTGATCCTGCCTGCGTGTGGGCTGAGAATCAGACATCTCATGTCGTCCTGTCCCCCATCCCGTGTCCCCCCCTCTCCCTCTCCTTGCTTAGCAAGTGGGAGCCAGTGAACTACACATCTTGTAAAAAGATTGGCTATGTTATTTAGTGTGAGCTCTCCATATGCAAAGATTAGGACACCCATTTGGAAGAAAACAAGAGACAATATGACAGATAGTGAAGATCTCTGCTTGTCTAACTTTGAAATTTATGCTTTCTTATGTCCCATTCTGTTCTGTTTTGTTGTGTTTAATTTTACTCCCTTTTAAAATAAAATTTCGTTCTTCTTCTTCTTTTTTGTTTTTTTTGGTACCAGGGATTGAACTCATGACCATGCACTTGCCAGGCAGGCACTTGTGCCACTGAGCTAAATCCCCAGCCCCTTAAAATAAAATTAAAAAAAAAGAAATTCTGAGAGAAAATAGTAAAGGAGATATATTTCTTCCCCTATTTTCAAGAGGGAGAATTAGGCCTCTTTCAAATTTGTGCTTACCTTATATTCTTCTGCTTCTGACCATTCATGTTAAATATCATACTCTCCAATTTCATGCAAGTCCACTGGTTTTATATCATTGAACTTTAGGGAATTAGGAGTACCTGGATCCCTGAACTGGCACTCTTTATAATCATCTAGACATATTTCTTGTTTCAGAAAGCTTTCTCACCTTTCCTATACTTTTAATTGATATTGAACCAGGAAGCTGAGACAAACTGGGACAATGGGAGACACATGTACAGAATAGTTCCCAAGGCCTTGCACTTGGATTTATGACAAGAGTTTGAGCAGAGTTTTGGCAGATTGACCCAAATCTGATGCCAACCCCATATTGGGAAATACATAAAAGACAGTTGACCTTGACCTCTGGGCAACTATGTTTCTTTATAGTAGTTTACCTTCATGCTGTAGTGTGTGCTTTTTTCCGCCTACTTTTTCTTTGCCAAAACTCACTCTGAAGAATATACCCCCCCACTTTTAAAAAATATGAAATTTTGCTACCATTTACATGTGTCTTGACCAATTCTTTGTTTAGGACAGCAAAATCCTAGAAGCTACCTCTAAAAGGAGATTTCTCAAACCCCCAAACCTGGTAACAGTGTTAGGAAAACGATAAGTTGGACCTCTCCCACAAGTATATAATTGACCTCAAGTTTCTCTAATTCCTTTATCTACAATGCTCAGGGCACATATAGAGGAAAAACCTAATTATTTTTCCTACTACCCATCTTGGGTTCATTGGCTGGGGCTAATGAAAAAAAACTGGTAAAAGATTAACAAGAGAAAAATAACATTTAATTGCACACATACACATGGCTGCCCCCTCTACTCCCAAAATATGGCTCAAAGACATAGACAAATGACTAGGGTTTGTATATTATCTAAAGCAAAACAGAAGAAAAAGAACTTAGATCATCCAAGAAAGGCAAATAAGTTAGGGAACGATTGTCCTTTTTGTGGAAAGCCAACCACATGAGCCGTAAAGGAGTTTACTAGGAGTAGAATAAATGCAGAAGGAAATTTATTGAATTATATCCCATGAAAGGCAGAGAGACGGTCAGGAGAGGACCCACAGGGGTCAGGAGGGGACGCTTTTCATGGTAGGGGTTAGCACATTTCAGTTTGGCTGCTGCCAGCCTCATCCTTTGTTATAAAGAGCAACCAAGAACTGAGTGTGCCTGAATTCCTAGGAAAGTCTGTATTTTGGCTTCTTAAAATGTTAGTGGTCAGGCATGAACCTGGGGTCCAGAATAGGCGAGATGTTCTCATTGTCACACTGTCTGCAATAAAGACGTTTTTATTGTATTATTGTATACAAAGGTGACCAGGAAATTAAGTTAAACAAGTGTTATTTAGTAAGGTTTGTTGGCAGACTTAACCTTTTCTGTTGAAAAGTTCCAGGAAAGTGAGATATCTTTATGAAAGGTAAAAGTCCTTTAGAAAAGGAAAACTTTTCCTTATTTTTAGACCATTCTTTATTTCTGTTGATTCTCAGTAGCATTTAGCTCAAAATAATCCATATTGGAAAGAAGCATATTTTAGGATGCCATATTCCAGTACTCTTCAAAAAAACAATTGTGATAGAGGGGTATCTGTAATGCAAAGAGCACTGATGGGGAGTGAGGGGTCAGGAAAAATGCTACTCTCCATTCCTAATGACATAATCCATAGAAACAGGTTGAAAGATCTTTGAACCTCTCATCATTGCTCAATCATAGTTGGGTCCTGCTAGGGTTGGATCCAGCTAGGGTTGTCCCCTGAAAGGCCATTTTGCTCCTGAGCAGACACTGCACTGGGAGTAAGTTGACCTCAGCTGGAGCTGTTTCATGCCCATCTGTCCTGGTATCCATCTCTTCATTATGACTCTTCTTTCTGATTGGCACAACTGCCATATCTGTTTGTGCAGTTTTACCCTTAGTTTATGCATAAAGGTTTGGATCACCTCCACAAGCATAGCTCTATAGGAGGAGCAATTCACCATAGTCCTCTAAGAGAGAAAGAATAGAACTAAACTCAAATTATAGTCTGAACAGTGTGAGACTTTCCATAAAGAACCATATTCACTGTCCTTGGACCTAGGTGTTTTTCTGACAGTCATCCTGTTGCATAACATATGCCAGTACACTGTAATACTTCCTTGTACATTTCTTCAAATACTATTTCTTTGATGTTCTTGCTCTGATATTTAATGAGAATATTGATATTGATTTTTATATATTATTTGATGTCAGGGTGTTTTTTTCCTAGAATTGAATTAGAGACTTTGCACTTCCAAGGCAGGTGCTTGTGCCACTGAGCTATATTCTTGCCCTGCCTTTCTTTTTCTTTTCTTTTCTTTTTAAATCACATCTTTTTTGGCTTTTCTTTATATTTGAATTCTTATATTTTGAACTTGTCCTTAAATGACTGAGTAAAGATGCTTAGGACTTACTTCAATTTGTATCTGAAGCATGCCACACTGATCTGGAAGGAGATGAATGTACTTGGGCTGGGCCAGGAGACCATAGATTATGAAAGCAAAAATATCATTGTAAAACAGGAGACAGAGAGGGAGGAGGTAACTCTCTGAATTATGGCTTATTTTTGTTTGTTTTGGTTTTCTGACACAAGGTCTTCTTATGTAGTCCAGGTCAGTCTTGAACTCACTATTTAGTCCAAGATGGACTCAAACTTGTGATCCTTCTGCCTCAGCCTCTGGAGTTCTGAGTCAACAAACACACCGCCAAGTCCAGCTTCTGAATTTTATGTTCTGTGTGTCCTTTCCAGGATTCTTCATCCTGCAGGTAGGTGTATTTGAAGGCAACACATTGGTTCTGAAATGCCAAAGAACAGGAAAAAAGAAACTTCTGTGAAATATTCTTGGAATGGAAAAAATACTCCATATTTGTAATAAAAGTTTTGATCTTTTATCCCAAGAGCAAGTTCATGAAACAATGACACTTAGCGATGTATTGGGTCTGGCCACAAAAGTGACATATTTAAATCAAATTTTAAAGTTATTAAAATTCAAGGTAAACTCTTTATTTAATATCAGTTCATTTAGTAATGTCAGAATGGGGAATTAGGTATGTCATTAGGAAAATTACAGGTTAATACTGAAACTTTGAAAACATCAGAGGCCTAATTCCTGTAAGAGGCAGAGAAAGTGGAATCATTGAACTTTAATAAACCTAGAGAGAAAGAATATAATAAAGAGTTTGATAAAGGGTATTCTACTGTGTGTTTGAAGTTTCCTGGTCCTGGTGAGAGTCCAAGCACTAAATGTTCTCATACTAAGAACTTGACTTACTTTTTCTCTCTAGAACTATTTCCACATCCAAAGCTGAAAGTTACAGGCACTCAACCTACATTGTAAACCTGAGCTGTGAAACACCTCTTCATCCAGAGTGACTGGATATTCCTCTCCATTTCATCTTCCTCAGAGACAATGGAGTCTTCCTGTAGACTGAAGTGAATCCTCAGAGCTCCCTATCCCAACCATCTGGAAAGCAATCTTGGGATTTTATGGGTGCGGTGCTAAAACAGTGGCATACAACATCTGCAAAAGCAGCCTTGCACTGCCAATCGGGCTTCAGAGTGAGTGTGATAGAGCCAGGTGGGCTGGGAGGGGTCTTGGCACATTCTTTACTTCTCCTGCTCCTTCTAGCTCTGTGGGAATGGGAACTGTTCAACAAAAATAGGTTCTGTTATTCTGTTAGAGGCACCAGCTTATGAGGTGTGATAAAAAATATGGCAGGTGTTTAAATTTTTTTAAAAAAATTATGACAGAAGACATGTTGCCATTAATAGCCCTCAACATGCTTCCTCTCAATGCAAACACAATTATTCCATCATTCTGCCACTTTCTGAAACAGTTGTGGAAATCTTCTTTTGTGTCTTTAGTTGGGCTGTTGTAGCTGACTGAATGTCCTGAGCTAATTAAAAATGTTTACCTTTCATGATGATTTTGACTTTGTGGAAGAGCTGAAAATCACATGGTAAAAGATCCAGTGAATAAAGTGGATGGCAACACACTGCAATGTTTTTGATTGATAGAAATTTCCACAAGTATTTGATCAATATGATATGATCATAGAACGCAGTGTTTAAATTCAAAAATGTATTACAGAAAAAGACAGATCACTTGTCTCTTTCAAAATAATCAAAATTCTTCCACTTGTTTAAACATACTCCCACTTGTTTAAACATACTTACTCTTGGCCACGTGTTCTTTACTGTAACAAGTTTTTTAAATTTCAGACATTTCCTTTATCTTGCAATAACTTTGGGTAGATTGGGAAGTGAGGCACCCTAAAAAGGAATTAAGAATTTCATTTCCACTTTTAGAGTCCTAAGAACAGTCTTCCCTCCACACATTGCCATATTACAGTGATACAGTTGATTTGTGGAATGAGATGCAAAAGCTAGGGAAAATAATGTGCCTTTCTGCTTAGTGTGCAGGTTCTAGAAATCCGGAGCTTGGTGTAAGTTATGTAGAACAATAAGCACATGCCTCTTCCTAATTGATAGCAGCAAATGATATGAGTGCTAGTGATGTGTACAACAGAAAAGGAGATATACCCATATAAGAACAAATACAACAAATAACAATTTGCCTTGTGTACCAAAGCAGAACTTCTGGAAGTATGTGTGGCTCAGCCTAGTGCCATAACATCCACTATGGCTATTAGCTAGCTCACAAAACAATTCAGATTCTGTTTAGTCATATGAAACTCCACGTACTCCACATACTCCACATACTTCTCATGGATAGACTGTTTTTGTCTCTTGGGCCACTTTGTATTAGGATAGAAAGCTTGACACAGTGATATGCTAGGTCTACAATCCACAGTCCACTGGTCACATGATTGCATCTGCTGAAGAGTATCCCTTTAAGTCACATAAAATATGACTCTGTCCAATACTCTCTTTTCCCTCCCACACCTGGCCCTTACCTTCTGTCTCTTGTTCACGTAGGGATTCCTGTGTCTGAAGTCTCCATGGAGACCCATCCCTCAGGCCAGGCAATTGAGGGGGAGATGCTGACCATTGTCTGCTCTGTGGCTGAAGGTACACGGGACATCACATTCTCCTGGCACAGGTAAGACATGAATGGGAATCTGGATCAGAAGTCTCAGAGCTCCCAAAAAGCAGACTTGAAAATCTCTGTCATCTGGAAGACATAGAAGGGTGTACTACTGTGAGAAGTGATGTTCTAATCACCATTGACCTTGTTTATTCTCAGCATATTTCCTCAAATAAGAAGTGGGTGTAGTCAACATTAATTTTGTAACATTCCTGTGTTTCCATTTTATTGTCTTCCCCTGTGATAGACAGTTTCTTCCATTAGAAAATTAATAACTCAGTCAAGTCCAAGCAATTCAGTCTTACAGTGAGGTAATGCTGGCCCGGAGCCATTTTCCTTCTTGGAGGTGACTTTGTGTGTCTCTTCTCTGTGTGTTCATCAGAAAGAACAGCCTTACCTCCCTAACAGCATTTTAAGGTGAGGCACAGTTCTACTTCTTGTCAACTACACCTTTACTTTCAGTAAATCATCCACATCACAAAAGATCAATGTTCTCAAGAGGGCCAGAACCAAAAGCAGAGAACAACTTCATAACTATAAGCTGAAAAATTCTCAGCTCCCGAATTGTGCTCAGGACACCTACAAGTACAGAGATCAGATACAGAGCACAGCTTGGTACACTGAGAAGACAAATCTTAGAAGATTCTACAGTTTTGTATCACATATTTTATTTCCTCTGTCTGCCATCCAGACAAAGCGAACTCCTCATTTAATCTTGGCAGTTAAGGAAGTGGTTTCTACTGGTCTTCAATTCCATGCCCGTTGCAGTTTCAGTTGAGTTCCTGGCCATAACAGTAAGTTTTTGGTGAAAAGCTACTGGTTAGCCAGATTTCCTTGCTTTCCTTTCCAGCAAATCTCAAGAGTCATTATCTCTATTCACTGTCTTCACTTCTCCCATTTCCTCTCCAACCCACCACCCTTCATGCTGACTCCCTCCATCTTATTCTCACAAAGATCACCAAGGACCTCACTGTTGCTAAAGCTATGGCCAATGCTCAGTTTCTGTTTTACCTGACCTACCTCTAGCTTTTGACACAACCAATTCCTCCTTCTTCAAATATTATTCTCATTGACTTTGGGGACACAACTTTCTCTTGGTACTCTACCTACTTATCAAACACTCACTTTAGCCTTCTTCTCCCTATCCTCTTCATACTTCCAATCCCTAATTTTGGGTGCCCTATTCTCAGACATGCAATCAGTCTTTAGGTCATTACACCCAGCCTCACTACTTTAAAACTCACTTCATAACCTCTACCTGTAGTCTGAATCCAACACTCATATGCCCAAACAAGTATTCCACAATTCTAGTGTCTCAAATTTAACTAATCTGAAGCTGAACTATTGAGTTTAGCCACAAACAGGCATCTGCTTAGAGCTTCCTCTTGGCCCATGTAAAGCTCATTCACTTAGATACTTAGATAAGAAATTTGGGCACTGTTCTTGACTCCTTTTATTCTTGTCTTCTGTATAACCCACCTGCAAGTATTAAAGGCTCTGCTTTCCAAGTATAGTCCGAATCTTACTGCTTCTCACTGTTTCTACTCTTGGCACCAGGTCAAGTCCTCCAGCATTTCTTACAGGATCACTGCAGTAATATCCTCATGGGTCTTGTGTTTGTTTGCTGTCCCCAAAGCATCAGGAGGAATGGTAGATCAGATTGTTACTCTTCTGCTCTGAATCCTTCCCTGGCTTTCTACCTCTTTCTGAATGACAGACAACATCCTCTCAGTGACTCATCAGGACCTGCCTGATCTAGCCCTTGTATAGTTTTGAACCCATCTTTCCCCACTTCCCTCACATCTTTCATCTGAACCCCTCTTGCCTTACATCTTTTCCTCAGACTTTCCAGGCACATTCCTACCTCAGGTCCTCTGCATTGCTCATGCTTCATATCCTCATGCTACGCAAAACTTATTTTCTCTACTTGCCTTTCCTATGAATCCTTCTCTGACAATGCTTTATAGCACAGCAGCCTTTTTCCATACTATGTCCCATGTGCTTGCTGCCTTCTTCTCCTCCTCCTCTTATATAAGCCAAGTGAGGGTGGATACTTGTTTTGACCATTATTATATCCAAAGTGCCTGTTCAGTTCAGGCATCAATAAACATTTGTGGGGAGAATAAATTTTGCACATACCATCTCTGTTGATTATTGTAACTATCCTAGAAACATAAAGATATTATCTCCATTTTGCAGAAAAGTGAAGGACTGAGAATTTTGGTTACTTTCATACATCTATGGAGTTTATACAGGGCAGCTCAGAGTTGAGCCTTGATGCAATCTTTTAACTAGAGAGACAGACAGTAATATCACAGGTCTCTAAAGAAATGGCACACTTTGAGTACTACCGTCAACCATGGTAGCTAAGCAGTCGTCTCTGCCTCAGCCATGAACCTGAATGGTTGTAACAGATTCTGAGAAGGGGTTGCTATGTTAGCTGCCCAGATGCTGCTCAGTTTTCCCTATAGTTCCCTCTAGGAAAGTCCTGTGTAAGATGAGGTCCTCCAGGGTCAGGGAACAAGATGTTTTCCTGGAACCAGGTACCATAGATGGGTCTGCATCTCCGTTTTGGAACAGCTTGGGGGAACTGAGACATGGGGTATAATTCTAAGCAAAGAAGGACTGAGACTGAGCCAATGGCTTTCAAGTTTCACTCAGTTTGGGTGAAGGAAAGAGAGATTAGGAAGGCTTGAAGGGTGCCTCTGAAGATACCTAGATGCCCTAAAAGGTAACATGACTCTGAAAGTAAGGGTTTTTGCTTTTCCTGGAAGGCTCTTATAGTGAAACTGTTTACTTCAGAGAATGGATGTTATAATCCCAGAGGAGGGTAATAGTGAATACATTGGTAATCACCATTTAAGTGTGAAATACTCATCTTACTTTAGGGGGTAGTGGAATGTATTGCCTGGTCCAGGAAGAGTTGGTCACTTCACATATGTGATTTCCTTTTATCATTATACTCTCAAAGCAGTCCTACAAAGCATGGTAGCATGATTTCAGAAACTTAAACAGATATCAAAGACTCAGTTGGTATTTAATAGAGTCGGATCTTCTCCTCAATCTTTTGTCTGTTCACTTTGTGCAAACTCTATGCTTGTAAAAGGGCAAAGTTATTAGAGGAGAGAAATTCCTCAGTAACCTCAAACCCTAGGCTAAGATGGTCAAGCTTGGTTAACTAAAGCTGCTGTAACAAAACACCATAGAATGGTTGGCATAAGTAATAGAAATTTATTTTCTCACAGATTTGGAGGTTGGAAGTTTGACATTAGGGTGCCAACATTGTTGAGTTTTGCTGAGGACTTTTTCTTGTCTCAGAGAGCCACATTACCTTTTTGCTCTGCTTATGTGACAGAAAATAGGACAAGAGAAGATTTCCTGTGTTTTGTCTTAGGAGAGTCCCAATCCTACTATGCGGAACCCCACCCATATGAGTGCATTTGAGTGTAATTATCACCCAGTGGCCCATTTCTAAATACCATTACGTGAAGGTTAGAATTCCAACATTTGCATTTTGAGAGGGTGCAGTTCGGCCTATTGCACAAGCAGAGGTTGGCTAGCATGATTCTGTGTGGGAGTACACTTAACCTGAGGGGTTGTCTCCAAAGCTGACCAAAAGGTAGCATGAAGCCCCTGAAAGCCTAGACTATAATACAAACATGATACTTACATAGACATCAAATTTATGTATCTGGTGCTATACAAATCACATAATATATACTGTCCTGAATCTACAAACATTAGTAAATAGCTAGTATTGTCCTAGTTTTACAAATGACAAGCCTGACGTACAAAATGACTAAATAATTTTCCCTTACTACACAGCTAGTACACAGAAGACCTGTGATTCTAACCCCAGAATCTGGTTTTAGAAGCCTGTGCCTTTTGAAGACAAATTACAATTACTTACCCTAAAGTAGCCATTTCTTCTACAAAATTGGGTTACCTAGGAGAAAAAATAATTTGCTTTTTTACCTATTGAATCTGAAATTCCTGGTCTGTCTATAGCTGATTCTGATCTTGCACAGTTACATGCCCAAGCAGGCAATGGGGGAAAGGATGCAATTCAGGGTGCAGTGGCCAGTCCTCTCTTTCTGGATTCTTCTCAGTTTCCATCCCTCTCCTCCAGCTGTCATGGTGGAGAGGCTGCACTGGCTACTCCTGAACACTGTAGGTGGGATCAATTATAGGTCAAATGACAGTTCTATGGGTTTTGTCAAGAAGGGAAATGTTGACATAGAAATGTCACTACCAGGCCAGTGGTTACTCTGTACCAGGAGTCACAGATGCAGATAAATGGAAATTATCATTAGTTTTGCTACTCTCTGAATATTTGATGTCATCTGTCTAATTTGAGATATTGATACCTGAAGACCACATTTGATTCACAAGAGGACAGGAAATCTGCATGAGAAGCACTTTCATCCCACTTTGTGTCCCTTCATCTTCCTCGACCTTCTAACCCTTATCACAAAGGTACAGGTTATAAATGTTTGTTGCTATCTCTCTTTCCTAGAGCAAAAGATCCATGAGAGGAGGGACTTTAGGGTCACATTTACTGCTGTATCTTCAAGGTTTAACTGTGTTCCTGGCACATTTCCTGGCACATGCTTCATACTAGTAAATATTTGTTAGGTGCATGGATGAATTCAATAAAATTTCTTTTGCTGTAGATGACAGAATATAAGAACAGACCTTAAAGAAAAATCAGAAACTCCCACATATTTACTTTATTATGTATATTTTTCCATTAGCTTTTTTCTCTTCTGTCTTTCAGATCATGTGTGGTGCAGGTCCTGTGAGGAAAAAGACTGCTACCATTCACTCTGGCATCCCAATATATGTTTGAGGGGGTAGCTAGTGACTTTGCAGAAGTTTCGGTTTTCTCCTTTTTTGTAAATATTATGTTGAAGTTTAAAAAATTTATTGGAATAGGTTTGTAATACATAATAAATATTTATTGTGGGGAATTGATAGGTGTATGCATTGCATCTTGGTCCTGTTTATTTCCCATTCTGCTACCCACCCTCCCATCTCCTCACTATCTGCAGTTCCTCTTCCCATCCCCCAAAAATCTATTTCCCTTTTTCCTATCCTCTGTCTTTTATTTTGCTCTTTAAATTATTTATACTTTGAGTTTCTTATATAAGAGAAACTATGTAATATTTAACCTTTTGTGTCTGATTTATTTCACTTAGCTTTATGGATAAAATATTTTTAAAGTGGAGAAAAATCTCAGAATTTTGTTGGTTCAGTTGGTATCCTAATCACATAACATCTTTCCAGGTATTTGGGAGAGGGTCCCAAGGAATAAAATTACAAGAGTACTGGGAGTATTCCAAGATGTATACAAATTTAAATAAACACACACACACACACACACACACACACACACACACACACACAGGTCCCTCCTTTCCCTAACTACCAATTTCTAAAATGATTCACTGAAGGTAGAGAAAGCTATTTTCTGTGTCACTCCACACTGGCTTACCATGTGAGCTTTTCGGGCCATACCTCGTGAGTCCTGCCCAGTCCCTTAGGTTTTCTTTTGCCCCAAAGGTTGGGATGCTAGCCAACCTGAAGAAGGGCAGTTCCAAACCCCGTGCCTCTCCTGCTGTTACACATGTTCTTGCCTATTTGTGACTCCAGGTAACAGAAAGGGCCTCACTGCTGTGGGAGTCACTAGGGCCTTGCTCAGTGCTCTTCTTCTGGCTGGGACCTAGCTGTTTTACTGGTTGTAGCAGAGGAAATCAGATTTGTGTTCTCCTCTTACCTTTGCTAGGGTCCCTGAACTATCCTTAGTAACTCACACCACCATTCCTTACCTCATCACCCCCAACACCTACAGTCACTCATGTCCCTTTTAAAGATGGGTTGCCTGAACAGACTGAGTATAGTTTATTAAGTGTGAAGTGAAAGTGAATTTTTAATGTAAAGTTTCAAACACTTTAAACAGTTTACTTGAGCAGTTTGCTTGGTTCATACAGACACTCCATTAGGTACTTCAGCCTGTCCTAAATCTACCATAAATGGACATTAAAGACAAGTTCAAGGGCTCTAAAGAAAGACTGAAAATAGGAGCTGACTAGGAAGCTTGACTTCCTTGAATCAAACCTTGAACCAGTTCCAGGAACTCCCTTCCCACAGGTCACTGATCACTGATCAGCCTCCCCTCCTGGGGGGAAGGTCTGTCCCATAGGTAGCACCATAGGCTTCCAAAGAATTCTTGCCCAAATTCAAGTCAGGATAGTTTCAAATACCAGAACATCTCATACAGAAGAACAGGTACAGTCCCTTCTTCAGTTCTACAACATTGCATACATCCCTCAACTCTGTCTCTTAGTTTAATTCAGTTCGGTTCTCCAGATATCGGGAGCACTTTTGTGTACCCTGTATTGATCTGGATAAAGGAAACTTTGAACTTCCAACCATGAGTCTCTTTAGTGAACCTGAATTACAACTTGAGATTCTTCTGAATCTGACCATAAATGTTCCTTGAAATCCACCCACAGCTTGCTACTGTCAAAGAGTGATAATTTGGTTATATTTAGTGTTTCCTGAGATGTATCACCAGTCTTGAGCTCTAATAGTCTCAAATAATTGTATAATTAATCCAGTGTATCACTGACTCAAGCAAGTTATGTGTTTTGTTCAAACTTTTTTTCACAATTTTTTATTAGAATCAAGTTGGAGCTCATGTTTTAGTGGACTTTTTGGACCTTTCTTCAAGGGGCTCGTAGATGTAGTGTTTGAGAAAGACTCCCCTCTGCTGACCAGCATGCACTTTTGCTTTACCTTGCAGGAGATAGTTATGGGGAGTGGAAATTAGGTGAGACTTTAGCTTTAGAAAAGAGAGAGAGAGAGAGAGAGAGAGAGAGAGGTTTTCCAACTACAAATATGCAAAACCACAGAGTCACAAAATTAGGCCAAGTTATTTCTCTTTGATTCGGTAGATATTTCCATTTTCATGTTCCTTGAATTAGTCAGAATCGAAGCTTCTTAGAGTCACTCTTGTCTGCTATTAATGTTATAGAATTTGCATGCATTTAGATTGGTTTTTTAAATTTGAAACTAAATCATTCATCTAAATGAGTAATGCCAGAGGTTACAGATTGTCTTGGGATGACACAAGAATATTTCTGATGCAAATCTTCCTATAGCTGGACAATGTGTTAGGTATATAGAGTCGAGATTTTCTACACATGATCTAGCTCTTCCAGGAAAATGTAAGTTTCTAACAATCTTCTTTGTGCCACAGATATACAGTTTCTAAGAGGAACCTTGGAAAGCTCCATCGCCAGATGAGAGATTACAAAATAACAACCTACTCTCCTTCACAATCATCCATTCTCCCTTTCTTTCTCTCTCTGTCAGTCTTTCTGTTTCTCTGTCTCTGTCTCTGTCTCTGTCTCCCTCTTTCTCTCTCTCTCTCTCTGTCTGTCTCTCTCTGTCTCACTCTTTCTCAGGACAGAGCATCTGAGTGGAAACTCACTGAACAGAAACTGATTTCTTTTTCTGTACAACTACCTTCAACAAATCTTTTTTTGCCCATACTTCCTTGATGTGGCTGACTAACCAAGACTCTGGAGTCAAGAAAACAAACAGTTGCATTTATTTTACAAATATAAATATGGTACATCACCTGGTAATTTAAAACTTCTAGTGTCTTTGTGCCAAGTGGGGATTTCACTTTCAACCTAATGCTGAACAGTTTTACAGATGAAATGTATAAAACCCAGAGAAGCTAAGCACTTTCTAAACATCCAAAACTAGTGAGAGACAGAGATAAGGCCAAGACTTCTGTCCTGCAAGGGTATTTGTTGCTCACAGACTATTCCTACATCTAACCAATATGTACTATTTGATCCCCTGCTTTGTCCATTGGTTTGGCTTCTGAGCATTTTCTGAGCCTCTTCCATTAATCAAGAGCAAATAGCAGATTAGAACTGTCAACAGCTTGCCAGGGTTGATTGAGTACATTTTATCTTACCGAGCTATCTTAATGATTTTCCTGTTACCCACTGTCCATGCCTTATTTGCCAAAACATCAATTCTGATGATAGAATACTTACATTTCAAGCACTTCTTCTAGGTTTATATAAAGGCTATGAAATCTTATGCAGCATTTCCTTCATATGACCATTATTCTGAAGACAGAATGCGTAGCTCTCTTAGTCACTTTTCATGTTTCTAAGGCAAGACACCTAAAACCCAAAGTTAAAGGGGAAAAGGTTTATTTAGCTCGCTGTTTGTAGAAGTTTCAGTCTATAATTGGCTGACTCCAAGGCAGAGTGGCACATGGCAGAGAAGTGTCACAGAGGAGAAAATAATTCATTGCATGCAGAAGACAAGAAAAGCAACAAAGAATCTTAACGGCACCTTTCTGCCTCTTTTATCTTATCCAGGTTGCTTAGGGTGGATAACACTTGCATCTTTAATCCTGGTGCACTTGAACATAGCATTGCATCATGAATCAATTGCAGCCTCACACATTCTAGATCCAGCTACTTTTGAAAAAACCTCACCCATGATTTCATGAGGATTTGGAAAGAAGACATCTAAACACAAGCCATAACAATAGCTTTCATCAATAATTAAAAATATCTGTAATCCCAAAATGTCAGAAAACTGTGCAAACTTAAGATGTTCTAAGGTGTAGCTTCTGTTCAGGTGTTACCTTTCCATAACATTACTATGTTTCTCTAATAACTATCTTTTTTTCTGAGAATCTTAATTTTTAGTATGTATGGCTCAACAAATCATATTTACTAATTTTTTTCTCTGTGGCTCCACCTCTAAGAAGCTGAGGCAAAGAAGAACTAATATCAGAACTAATAATAACTAGTGTAAGAGAGTATTTTCCTCACAGGGCATATATATATATATATGGAAATCTGTGTGGGAACTTCCCAAACTCAGGGGAGGTGACATGGGTGTACAGTAAGTTAACAGAAGTAAGAATTAAATTAAAAGGAAAGTAAGATTTCAACATCTAGTAGGAGAAGTGAAATTTCATAGTGTGGTATAGAGGGAGAACTTTACAGATCAGTGGAGCTTGAGAAGAGCTTACAGAGGGCAGTTAAGAAACAGTAAAACAAAACGAAATATGTTGTAAGATATGCTGGGTTGGGGTGGAGAAAACATGACAATCAGTGAAAAAGGCTCCTGGATCCTGGATTCTAGAAAATAAACAGGCACACTGGAATCCTTCTGCTCATGGTTCAGTGGTTCAGTGGGAAACTCCTCAGCCAGTACCATCAGGACACTTCTAGAGGAAAGGGTGAGTTTTGCTCCCAGTTGGTTTCTATTTCTTATAGTTTTCATTCCCTCTCTTTCTTTAGTTATTTTATCTTTTTCCATGGCAGCATGCCTTGGATGTCTACTTTGAATTGAAGACACAACAGCCAGAAATGTCAGCCCCAAAGATGAAGATGCTATAGAATGGTATGAAAGTGTGACTTCACCCTATCCACAGCCCCAGGTCCATCATGGGATTAAAATTATTAACTCTAATTAATCTACTCTGAAGCAGTGATGGGATGGCCACTGAAATGCTTTGGTAAAATGGCCCGGATCCAGGACAGTTAGAGAAGACTCTCTATCTATGTCTCTCTCTGTCTCCCAACATGTCTCTCTCTCTCTCTGTCTCTCTTTCTCTCTCTCTCTTTCCCTCTTTCTGTTCTTGGGATGACCTAGTGTGCTCCCCAGAGTCTGATTTAGAGAAAGACAATACGGAGAGAGGACAGTCTTTGAGAAATGGAATCCTGAATGTTAGTGAATTGGGATTTTCATAGAGAACAGGAATCCTGGATCATTAATTCTCTAATTCTCTGATTTTCACACTGGAGAATCAGCTTTACCGATTTGTGTAATTGAGTTTTTGCATAGGGGTAACACAGTGAACAGCTCTCCCTTCTGTCTACACAGTGTAGATTCTCAGGATTCAGTTGCAGGTAAAACAATTATTTGCAATTATTTACAAAGAAATGAATTTTATAAAAGTTGTTACATGATTTATAAAATCATCAAGAGCTGGAGAAGCAAATTCTAGACAGATGTTTCCCAAGCAAAAGTAATTGCATTAACATCACTTAGGACAAAAACTTTTAACATTAAAGAAAAGAGATGTAAATAAATGTAAAATTAAAAAGTAGTTCTGAAGTCTAAATATAAGTATAAATTCATGATAAACTATGCTCTTTAAAAAAAATACATTTCTAGGTCTGTTCACTGAAAAGGTCTAGAAATAATTATTGCCCCAACAGCCTTGGTAGCCATAGTCTCTAAATACCATTCCCTGTTCAAAGAAATAGAGCTGCCTTTCCTGTAAGAGCTATTTGTGTTGCCAAAGAGTTCGTGTAAGAATGATTCTTTTAATAAATGAAGAAATGATGAAAAACTAGGAAGTCGGTGTCTTCTATAGATGTTTCATTCATACCTACTGCTTAACATCAAAACACAGGCTACCAAATATTCTATGCATCTGATGGAAGTATATAGTGCAAAGCCACCTACAGAGTACTAATATTCTAAATATCAAAGCTGGATCAGTAAGGGGTTTTTATCTAAATACCAGTTTATAGGGAATGCAGGGAACATAGGAACAAGTTCAAGCAACATCATAGGATTGCAACTAGCAAAATGCAAGCCATGGGAAAGTTCTCAAGGCCAGATGAACAAATGAAATCACTGGTGTTTTTTCAACATGTTAATAGGGAAAGAAGAAGAAAGTAGAAGAAAGAGAGGAAGGGCAGGAGGGTGGAGGAGAGAGGGGAAAAGAGACAGACAGACAGGAGATGGAAAAGGAAGAGGAAGAGGAAGAAGAGAATAAAGAATAAAGAGGAGCAAAAGAAAAATGAGAAGAGACAGTAAAGGAATAAATTCAATGAGGCTTGAGATGTATCAGCCTAGCAGAATGAGCAGGTATCATTTAGAACCTGACTCAAACAAACACAGTAAAGATAAAGTGTACTAAGGGAAAGCTGGGCATGGTGACTCATACCTATAGTAATCCCAGCACTTTGAAAGCTAAGGCAAGAGGATCGTGATTTTGCAGATCATGATTTTGGACTATAACAAGTTCAAAGCCACAAAAATTTGTACATTCATACTAAAAACTTACTGTGTTTTTATATTAGTGAGTATTGTGGTTAAGATTCTATAAAAACAAAAAAAGGGTCTCATTTTTGAGCTTGTACTGAAGTACTTGACTAAAAGAGTTAAAGTGGATTAAATATGCATTAAATCATGGATTTAGGTGATTGATTTGGCTTGACATAATTAAAGGAAGGAGAGGGTAGGAAATGGGCAGGGAGATGCAGTATCTGAAACAGGGTTGATCCTGTGTGCACAATTGCTGAAAACAATAGTGGTGGCTTGTCTCACTTTTTTGTCCCTTTCCTTTTTCATCCCATTTTTAGCACTGTGGTCTCTGCTGCAAGTCCTGAAGTGACTCATATCCCTGCATCGTAAAAACCAAAGTCCTTAAGTTTCCACAAAGCTCTACCCAATTGCTTTCCCCACACCCTCTCCAATCTCATCCACCATGTTCCCTCGTCACAAGAGTGCAAACACTGACGTCTTACACTCTTTCTATGTCTTGCACACATCTTGTAAATGCCCTCTGAGACCTGTGTATTGCTGTTGCCTCTGCTTAAAAAGCTTTCCCACCTGCTTACCTGTCAAAGGTTTGCTATCTACTCTGTATCACATGTACATTTCGAAGCTACTTTCTTCCATCTTCAGCATATCCAATCTTTTTTCCCCTGCTTTACTTTTTGTTCCTAGCACTTATCACTTGCAAATATTAAATTTACTTTTTTATTGTGTTTGTTATATGTCACTCTTTTGGAAAATTTCTTTCTTTGACATTTCTATCAGGTTTTTCTTTATTTCTTCTTGCTCAGTTTGTAAGTTAAATGCATGACTTCCTGCTTGGAAAAGTTAATACTATTTCCAGAAATGTCTGATTTGAAAAACTGATGCATGTAAGACGATAGGAGGTAGACGTTCATTTCTTAAATACTTTTTCTTTTTAACATATGAGAATAAGAATATTTGAATCCTAGCAGAAAGCTGAGGCAGGACGGTTTTAAGTTTAAGGTCAGTTTGGGTTACATAGAGAAACCTTGCCAAAACAGTAAGGTTTGTTACTATAAGCAACAAAATATTTGCATATTACCTAAGACTCAACTATCAACCCCACTTTTAAAAAAAGTATCTTTAGCTTTATATGATCTAAAATTTTTTATTAGTACACATTTATAATAGTAATGATTGCATTCATTGTGGAGAGTTGGTACAAGAACAATTTTTGTCTTTTTTGTTTATTAATTTATCCCAAGCATCTAGAGCTGTGCTTGGTGCATTATAGGTGCATAATACATATTTTTGAATGAAAGAATGATGTACATTAATAAGGAGGATACTCTTTCCATGATGGGAGGGGTCCTATGTAAACAGTCTACTAACACACATCCAATTGCCCTCCAGGAGTCCAGCACTTGGAAAGGCTCAGGTTCAGTCAGTGTCAGGTTGCACACTTGGCAGTGGTCAGAGTGAGCACAGTGAGCAGATATAGATATAACCTCTGCAGCTTACCCTTGTCCCCTTAATATGTGAGTCCTTTGAGCAATCACTAGAAAAGGGAAAAGGCTGCCTGATATTCATTCAGGGCAGGTTATCATGTCATTATGAAAACTGAGATCTTCTGTTCCAGAAAGCATTGGCTTACTATTCATGTAAGACAGAGATATTCTCATATTCTGTCTGGGGTCATCTAGAGAATTATCTTCCAGGCAATGTGGCCTCCTGGGACTATCCCTTTTCTTCACAGACCTCTGGGAGATATATGGAGCTAAGTACTGTATAGCCACTTCCAGCTGAAGCTGGTTTATTTACCCAGGATAGATTTTATTTTCCTCCTCCTTAAATGGTCCTAGTGAATTTATCACTACTAACTGATGGAATGAGAAAAAGTGAAAAGAATATTAAAGCCTCTAGGAATTGTTTTGAGAGCAGATTTGGAACATGTATTTTGGCGAATATGTATTTTGATGAACCTACTTTTTTCATTGAATGTAAGTGCTGCATAATGTGTCTCTTTCATAAAAGCACTCAATATATATTAATTGTTAGTATTATCTCACTCACATTTTGTAGGTCAACAAACATCTCTTGAGCACTTAGTATTCCAAACACAGAGATTGGCTGGAAAAATATGTTGCTCCTTAAGAAGTTTCCACAGTAATGTACTAGAAGAAAGAGATACATAAAAAGAGAATTTCCATGTAATATGGGAAGTAATATTAAATATACAGCTACCCTCTTTGTTGGGGAAGAAAACATTAATAGTTGTAACAGGTGATCCCATGTATCTCAGGAGCCCTCTAAAATAAAACACCATCACTTGCATTCAGGCTGAAGAGCAAAGTTCTCCACAAAATCATTCAGGAACCCAGGTTCCTTGCATCTCACAGTGCCACCATATCCAGCTTCGAACTCTTCTGCGGGAGACAACATGTAAGGTGACTCAAGAGACTTCAGGGGCCAGTCCTCAGCATGTCATGTGTTCATTCCTCCCACATTTCATCAGCCACAGTCACAGCTCCCTGCCTGATTTAGAAAATGGGAAAACAGTATGGCTGTGGCCCAGGAAGTAAAGGACACAGTTTGTCAGCTATTACCACACTCAACCAAAGAAAATTTTTAGTGACATTTTCCTGGAAGAAATAGCACACAAGAAAGTGTTGGCATGTGGAGCCAGGTAAATCTAAGTACAAATCCATGTCACAATTAGTAGGTATATTATTTTATCATTTTTCCATTTTATTTTGGTACTGGGAATTTGGTACTTAGGACCTTGTGCTTGCCAGGTAGGTGCTGTGCCACTAAGGTATATGACTTTGGGTGAGTTATTCAAACTCTATGACCTATCTTCCAGCTCTGAAAATGGGAACAACTGTAGAACTGAATTAAACTGAATTCAGAAATTTATTGTGGTGATTAAATGTGTGAAATCTTAATGCCTAAAAGACAGTAAATATTTAATAAATGTTAACTATCAGGATCAGGAGGAAGGAGGATAAAACAGTATGGAACAGAAAGAGGAAGAAAAAGAAAGAGTTGGGAAACTAGACACAGAAACATAGGCTAGGGAATGCAGAGAGAGAGGTTTTAGAATGAGCTAAATCATGGGCAGAAATACAAAACAGCAATTTGTGTTCAGAAAATTACAAGCAACTTAGTATATTTGCAGAATAAAATTATCTTTAATGGAAAATTCATCAGTCTGGAAAGGGTGAGAATCCAGTAAACCTTGTTTCCATATTCAAGACTTTCGTCTTGTGACTGCAAAGAGCCACTGAAATTTTAAATCAACAAAATATGCAGACTTGCCTTCAGTTAGGTCCTTCTGTGGCTGTATAAAAGGTAACCAAGGTAGAAGAGACTGATGACAAGAAGTGACAGGTGCTGTCACTGTCATCTAGGATAGATATAAGAGTGCAGAGCCACCGATGTATTAGAGAGAAGGGGTACAAACCTTGTTTTGTAGGAAGCTCAGTGAAAGTATTTGCTTGAGTGGAGGAGTCTAAGTTATCAGAAATTTGTCCCAGGCAACAGAATAAATATATATAGACCAACAACATAATCCAAAAGCTCCTCCTCAGTTATGGTCTCAGTTCCTCTTAATGTTGTCTCAGTTTCTCTGAATGCTGCACTTTACTCGCCACAGTACATGGTCCAAATCTGCTTTCAACACAATTTCTAGAAGCTTCAGTATTATCTTTACTTTCTCTCAGCCCATCATTTTATAATCTAATTGCTTATTTTTTATTGTATTTTATATTTTGTAATTGTTATATTTTGACAATTCCTTGTCCTTACTCTTGAGTCAAGTTACAGTATTTACCTGTACAGTCCCTGGGTCCTTCCAGCTCTCATGTTTCATGATACCTCTGTACACACCATCTTCCTTCCTTTTATAACAGCTCCATCCCCATGGCTTGAAGGTCATAGTTAATACAAATTGAAAAGCTGGTATGAATTTGAGGTAAGATGTAAAAGAGTCCCCACCCAAATGTTAATTCAAAAGCCACAGAAAGAGGAACCCAAAGATAAATATATCACTCATGTTTATGCAAAAGTGTGTTGGTCATTGGACTTCCCACAGGGCATGGAAAAATAAAACCTCAAACATTTACATGACCTGGGTGGGCAGTGGGAAAGCCTCAAATCATTTAGCTTCTATAATTGTCTGCTTTAAAAAGGAAGATCTTCATCAGAAAAGGAAGTCAGCTCATCAGCAGAGGGTTCTCTTTCCCTGAGAACACATCTGTTGAAGAACTCATAGTTCTCCACAGCAAACAGGCTAGCAACTGCAGAAAAGAGAATAGAATTAGAGTGGGAAACTGAATACACAATTTACAGGGCTGGTACAAAATGAAAATTGAAGATTCCTTATTTGGAAAGCAAGTAACAAACATACCATTAAAGATGTTAAGATGTAAAGCTTTCTCCTTTCCTCATGGTCTGTCTCTCAACTTATCTAAATTTTTTTGTTCACTATTTAATAACTCAAGAAAAGAAAAAAAGAAAATTTGTGTTACCAGCATGAATATTCCTTTATGTGTTCCAATGCCAACCTTACTTGAAAATGTAAGAACATTTAATTAATATGTGAAATTATCAATATTAGACAATTCCTATTTTATATCTTGTATACACTTATGCATTTTGTTCTTATCAGCACAATGGAAAAATTAAATAACAAAATGATGAAAAGATGTTTTTACTTCATTTATTAATAATGTGCACATTCTAGCAACACTTGCTGCCTTTGGTTTATTGATGAGTATGGAAAGACTGAAAGTAAAGCCACCCTTTCTGTGTTATCTTTATCGTAAGTGATTAGCACACACATAGAGGTAACATAAGAAATAACACAAAAATGTTGCTTCATTACCATTGTATTTTTTTTCAAATGACAAACAAATTCTATTTTAAATAGAAAGTGCAGAAGTCGTCAGTCATTGGTGGTATACACTTGATTGGTATTTTCCTGGAGTTCTTGTGATCTCCTAATCAGGTGGGTCCACATAGAACTCTGTAGTCATGAGGTATTACAAATGTTCTTTGAAAACCATCAGTGTGCACATGGCAGTTACCCATTCAGCTCATGCACAGGTTGCTGGCCTCTGAAATTTCACTTATAAAACAAGTTTAAAGCTAAAATTACTAGGAATTTCAAGATAGCAATAGTGGGGTATAAAAACCAAGCTCAGTCCCCTTCTGAGTGTTGTTCCCTGTAAGGATGTACAGGTCCCTTCTTGTGAAGCCATCTATAATTAGAAGACCAGCAAGTTGCAAAACACTGTTCAGAGACACTGCTAGTGGAGGACCCAAATAAGTGTGAAACAAGTTTTAACTCTCTACAAATTTTGTGTAACTGATTGAACCTACCACTGCAGTTTCTAATTATGATAGTGTTGGTTTTGGTGGCTTCATTAGTCAACCTTCCAATTGTAAGACATAATATCTGATACAATTTAAAGGAGAAGAGGCTTAATTTAGTTCATAGTTTTAGTTAAAGGCAGAAGCATCATGGCAGATGGGCATGTCAGAGAAAAGATGCTTAGTGCCTGTCAGCTGGGAAAGGAATATTGCCAGAGCATAAATGACAAGAGACCAAATAGAGACCTCAGGACTATACTTCCATAACCTACCCAGACATACCAAGAAGTGTGCTTCACCAGTCCCTAGGGCAAATTAGGATTCTAAAGCCAATCAAGTTGAACTCTACCCTAACTACCATATCACATTCCTTTTCAACTTGCTACCCAACCACATTTCCTTAAACCATACTTAATGTCCAATTAAAGACAGTAACAAGTTCATAACTCCACCTAATACAATTACCCCACATACAACCAGAACACAATAATCCCCTGTCTGAAGTCTCATAATTTCTGGCATTATTCAAAAGTTATAGTCCAAGTTTCTTCTGAGATTCAAGGCAAACCCTTAGCTGTGAGCCTTATAAAAATCAAAACCTAGTTACATAATCCTAAAGTACAATGGCATGAGGTAGAAATTGTTATCACAGTGGGGAGGGAAACAAGATAGAAAAGAATTGGATTAGAACAAGACCAATATGCAGAAGGGTAAACATTAAGTCTTATAACTCCATATCTGGCATCCAGGGCATGAAGTGGTAAAAAGTGATTTCCAGAGGAGTTGGGCAACCATGCCACTATGATTTTGCTTGTTGAATCCCACAATGTCTTTCTTGGGCTGGTTGTATTCATAGCCTGCAATTTTCCTCCAAAGACATTCTACCTTCCTGAAATATGACTTCATGGGTCTTCATTGCACCTTTGGTTTCATTCTCATACCTTTATGCACTGTCCTCAGGGGCTCCTTGACTGATCTTCCAGGACCTCTTTTGAAATCTGGGTGGAAGCTTTCCTAATTCAACAACTCTGGCATTCTATATGCAGTTAAACTAGCATCATGTGGTGCAACCAAATGTCTGCTGTCAGGGGAAGTAGTAGCTAGCTTCCCTTGAATCATCGATAAAGTGACTGTGGAGTGCCAGGATGGATGAACCTGGTGAAACAAATCCTGGGGAACAAGTTCCCTAGGGGACACTTCATGAACAGGGATCTCAGAGCTCTCTTCTCAAGGGAAAGGCTGACAGTTTTGCAGCCTTGAGTCTGCAGTGGGTGAGTTCTTGATGATTCTTGAAATGCCCTCAAAACATCTTTATTTGTGTCTCTATACAAAGTACTGAGTTTCTTTTTAATGACTCTAATCTCTTTAATGGCTATACCTCCTTTGCCTTCAATTTTATGTGTGCTTCTTTTTGGTCAAAATTTAAGTTTTTCAAATTTATCTATTCTGCCATTTGCTCCTGAATCTCATTATATATCTGGTTTAAAAAAATTTCAGCAATACTCATGACATAGTCCAAATATTAGGCTGCCCTGAAATTTCTCCAACAGATTAATTAGTCCACTGCTCTTAATTCAGTTTCTTGTAAATTATCAGGACATAGGCAAAATGTAGACCAATTTTCCTACTTGTAGCCTCTAGTCCAAATGATGGTGGAGCTTTCATTTTCAACTAAAACTTCCTGGCCCTTGCTTTTAATATCTGTGTTCCTATCACCATTCTGGTCTTCTGAGCTCTGAACAGAATCACTCATCAAGTTCTTTTTATAGCATTCTAAGACTTCTCTAGCTAACATCTTCAAGCTTCCCCAAATTCCTCTTGCAAATCAGTTCCAAAAGCTTCCAAACCACATAGTCAAGTGTATGACAGCAAAAATCCCACTGCTCTGATACCAATTTTTTCCAGATTTCCCATGCTGGATGAAATATCTGACACCCACAATTTAAAAGACAGCAATTTAAATTTGGCTCATGGTTTCAGTCTAGAGTTAGCTGGCTCAAAGGCAGAAACACCATGGCAGAATGATGTGGTGGAGAAGGATTCTTAGTACATGGCAGTGGGAAATAGACCAGAAAACAAGTGCCAGAGTGGAAGAGGAAAGATATCAGAGAGATAGCTCCTTCCATCACACCTCCATGACCCACACAGACCCAGCTAAAAGTGTGCTTCACTAGTCTGCAGGTAGGATACCCAAAATCAATTAAGTTGAAACTCCACTCTCACCACCTCTGAAGCCTACTGAAACTAAAAGTTCCAGACAGAATAGTCTTCAGCTAGTTATCAAGAGAATGGAGAAAAGAGCTAAAGTCAGAATCCAAGGAGGCAGGCTAACCAACTTCATAACTCCCAATTATGCCTCTACTCTGTGCTCTATGTCAGATATTGTTCAAACATTTTATTTAATCCTGAAAACTAGAAGCTAAGTATGATATATACTTTATAAATGAGGAAGCTGGGGCTAGAAATCTTACAAAGTTTGACCAAAATCATTCATATGATGAGCAATAGAACTGAGATTCACTTTTATGTCTAATTTCAATACTCACGTTCTCCACATACAGTATTCCTCCTTGGTTTCTTTAGAGGATGAAACCCTGACTAAATAATGCAACCCTCTATTGAGGTGGCCAAGTTGGAAAAGAACTACAAAGGGAAGGCTCATTCTGCAGAGATTTTAGGTGAGATTCACTTTGGCAGATTCACCATATATTCTAAGATGAAGGAAAGATGAATTTGCTTGAGAAACTTCATGATAGGTGCCGGTGTAAATCGATTTTTGAATTATTACTATGTAAATAAATTAATAAGGAAGGGAAATCAATATGAACAGACTAGAAGAGGCTAATTTAGATGGGTTAATCCAAGTGCAGAAATGGGCATTGTGTTAGGAAACTAGCAGAGTGTGAAGATTGGAGCGCTTTTTTGATGCAAATAGTGAGGCCTCAGTACCCAAAAGAACAGGGCCAGTATTCAAGAACAACAATCAAGGAGCAACTTAATCTGAGCTAATATCCATTCTGGATGGATGTAGTTGGGAAAATAACAGTAAGAATGTAAAATGACCCCAAGACATATGTGGTTTACCCAGTAATCTGAGAAGCTGGTTATGGAAGACATCAGACACCGTTTTTCTTGGTTATCTCTAGATGTTGACCTTTTTAATCAAATTCAGTTGGTGTAGGCAGCAGCCTATAGAAAATTATGAAATCTTCTACTAGAGTTTTAACAAATCTTGTTACACTACTCAGGCATATTCAAGTTATACAGCACACATTCACAAAGTACTGATGCATGCTGTAATTTGAATGCATCTCAGGAACATTTCATGAAGTGAAAAAAACCAGACATAAAAGATTACATATTGCATGAATTCATTTCTATGTCTGGAACAGGCAAATCTATGGAGTAAGAAAATAAATCATTACAAACTGCCTGGAGCTGTGGGTAGAAGTTGAAAGTGACTGGAAATGACATGAAGGTCCTTTTGGGGATAGTGGAAATATTCTAAAATTAGATCGTGGTGGACTGGCAATGGCCATTTTGGTGGCAGAACACTTGCTTAGCATGTACAAGGCACTAAGTTTAATCTCTAGTGCTATGATAGACAGACAGACAGACAGACAGACAGGTAGATGGATTATGGTGATAAAACAAGTAATTTTATCATCAAAAATTATGCCTCAATAGAGCCCTTATGTAAATATTCATTCACCCAGTGATTTTTTTTTGGAGAAGAAAATATTTTAAAATTATAAGCTCAAGATATTTGGTGTAGGGCCAGAGATTTAGCTCCGTGGCATAAGCGCCTTCCTGACAAGCATGAGGTTGTGAGTTCGATCCCCGGGACAAAAAAAAAAAGATATTTGGTGTATTTCACAAAATAAAATATTTTTGTTTTTAGTCAGTGAGAGAAATTAAAAGTTAACTTCCAATACAACAGTAACAAAAATAAAATTAACAAATAGCAAACAAATTTCCTTGAAAGGCACATTCACAAACAGAGCACATCCTAGAAAAGAGGAGGTACAAGACAGTTTCCACTCGTTTTCGTGAGTTACATCAAATACTGAATCTACTGAAGGATGGAGAGAGAAAAAAGCATAACACTCAATATTAAATGAAACATTTACTATATTCACCAGTTTTTCATCGCTGGGTTGAGATACCAGCTTGAGAAGAAGTTTAATTTGCCTTGTGATTCAGGAGATTCCATCCATGTCTGACTGGCTCCAAAGCGGAAGCATCTTGGTGGAAGAAAGCTGCTCACCTTATAGGAGCCAGGAAGCAGAAAAAGAAAACTGGAGTTCGGAACAAGGATATACCCTTCCAGGCCATAGCACCAGCGACCCAGATCCCCCAGCCAGATCACACCTCCTAACAGTGCACTCAGCTGTCAGTTTCATCAACGGATTAATACCCTAATGAATACACATCCTCATAACCACCTTCCCAAAGCCTCACCTCTGAATACGTGAGGCTTTTAGAAAATTTTAGGTACAAACTATAACATTTACAATAGTCCTTCCCAGGAGCATGAGTTTACATTTTCTAAACTAGATCCAGAAGTGGAATATGGAATCAATTCATCCCCTAAAGGCTATACACTGGCTCACAAATTTAACAAAATGCTGTTTAAAAAAATCTCACCCCTTTCTTCAAAAAAGAAAAAACTGCTGGGGGTTTAGCTCAATAGCATAAGTGCCTGCTTGTCAAATGCAAGTCGTGAGTTCGATCCCCAGTACCAAAACAAAACAAAAAACCCAACAACGACAAAGATATACCAGATTATTCCCAAATGGAACCAGCAGCAATGTCAACAAATTAGTCTGTCACAGCATCATTGTAAGGATGACTTAATTTTAAACAACAAAAAACGTATTGAAACAAATAAAATCTAGTACAGATCACTTTTCTGACAGCACATAATTTCTCTAAATTAACTGGTATTTGGAGAGGACGAGGAGACATATCCATCACTTTATGTCACATGAGGACCTGTGGGTAGGGGAAAGGCATTTTTCATTATTGCAGAAATGAAGTTTAATTTTTAATCCTCAGTTCAGTTTAAATATTGCTTTTAGTATCATGCTAACACCAGCTGTGCAGAATGGGACCTGCAGAGATGTTCAAAGCAGCACACACCTGCAACTCTTGTTTGGTTCTAGATGTTCCAGGATAGCCAATATTGCTTCATCAAACACATTCTTTAGGCCTTTCTAATTACAGAACATGCCACATACTTGCCAGCTGTCAGATCACTGGCCAGAAAAGATAATTCTCAGGAGTCTCTGCAGTGGTGGGCTTTGTTCTTGGCAAGTTTCTCAATAGTAGAGGGTCATTACTAAGATCAGTTTAGGTGTCTATAGGCAAGAAAGAATCTTCGGATTCTTTTATGTTTTCAAATGATGGTTAGAGACACTGAACAAATGGATTAGAAATACATCTGTTTATGAATTACTCAGTGACTGTAATCTGCCATAATCCTCTTGTACTGCAGTATCAAAAAGTACAACAGTATATGGATAATTGCAATCATGATTGTTTAGTTGTCAAAAGCAGTAAGTAAGTACATATTCAAATGAAAGTTTGTTGTGTATCAGCACCATCACCCACAACATAACATTTAGTTGTCTGTGTTGAATAAATGATTCTGTATCAACTTTAAGTAGTTCAAGTTTGATGTTGACTCCAGCTTATCCCGACACAATTATTTTTAGCATGCAACTGTTATCACAATGTAAAGGCAACTTGGTTCAAATACTGGCATGGAAAAAAATGAATAGAACTTTGAAAGAACATTACATAGACTCGAGTTTTGAATATGCCAAACAAACATTATCTCCTTTGATTTTCACAGTAATACTATGATATGAGCATTGAGGTCTTCATTTTAAGATGAAACTTAAGGTCAAATTTCATAATGTGCACAAGGTCACCTACCTGGAAAGTGGTAGAGCCCTGAATCTGGTGACATAGCCTGTACTCCTTTGACTCACGACAGAACATTAAGACTTTTTCCTCAGGAAAAATCGTCCAACATAATAACTTAAACAATTAAATCTTTCTTTTGTATTCATTTGTTGTTATTGTCAGGACTTCCTCTCCTCTTGGTTTGTTTCTTTCTTTGCCTATCATTCTGCTCCCAAGTACTGTGACTGGAGACCTTCCTCCCCAGAGCATTCTGGGACCCTCACCCAGAGGTTCCATCCCTTCTCCATGATGTTTCACAGCACTTTGAGAGTTTCTCCGGGCCCATCCAACAATCATGAGATTACTGTAGCTCTTTCCTGCCTTCACTATGCACTCCAAAGAGCTTTGTCTATGATCTGTATGTTTTGTAAATGGCTCAGTGTTAATTTTTAGACTTCAGAGCATCAAGTTTCCATTTCCTGTCACCACAATAGACCCTGACTCTTGAGATGGAATCGTCTAACCGTGGAACTTGCCTCTTCTGTAACTGGCTTAAGGAGAAATTCACTGCATCTGGATCCCTGTCAGAACACCTGTAACTGCTGAGTCTCTTTATTGACATAGTAAAACTCAGACAAATCTGAAGGTTAATCCTGGTGCTGCAACTTACAGTCCTGAATCTTTTGACTTACAAAACACTTGAAATTAAAGTCTGTAATTTACTTGACCATTTTCCACATTTTGAAAAGGAGGATAATAATATCTGTCTCCAAGAACATTGCTTGTGTTATTTCACTATTGAATTGTTTTAAAGCTGATGCAAAGATTAAATAAGGTAATGTTTATAAAGCCTATGGTATGATTCTGCATTACAGTAATTATTCATTGTATGGTAGCTATTATTAGGATAAAAACCTATCAGTTCAGAATAAAAACACACCTACCACATTTTACTTTCTGGAACTAACCACGAATTATTTACAAGCAGAAAAATGAAACTGTCTTCAAGTGAACTTTTAAAAAGTCACGTCACTAATCCACAAACTGAAAACAGCTTCTAACCACAGTGAAATTCAAACAAACCCAAGAGAAACATAAAGTTGATATTGAATGTAGACCTGTACACACATCTATGTGGGGCTTTAAAAAGAAAAGAAGGGGTATTCGTTAGTTTTAAAAGAGTCTGATATATATATATATATTTTTCTTATAACTACTTTTTAAATATGTTAACTTTATATACCCTAGGCTCTTCTAGTTGTAATTTTAAATGGATAATTGTAAAATTACTTCAGTGGTCCTGAAGTGTATAAAAATTAAAACTAGAACAATTAAGATAATAGTTACATACTAAGTTAAAGTCAAATTTGCCTTTAATCAAGAATATTAAAATAATTTCTAAGAAAGCTGGAAAAAAGTGTGGCAGTTTGGGATTACTCTGGTAGTACGTTTCAACTTGGAAAGGACAATTTGTGTTGTGGTAATAATCAGTTCCAAATACTGAGTGTCTCAAACACACAAGTAAAAGTCTGTTTTAAGTTACATGTAGTTGTACGTGCTGATAGACCCAGCTGTGTGGGAAGTTTGAGGCCAGGGGATTTCTTTAGCTTAAAAGTTCAAGACTAGCCTATACAATACAGTCAGATGCTGTTTCAAAACAAAACAAAACAAAACAAAACAAAACAAAACAAAACAAAGCCAAACAAAACAAAATGAAATGAAACAGAACAATACCCTCCCCCTCAAAATGGTTACTCTAACTGCAGTGGTTATTTCCAACATGAGTCGGCAGCAGAACCAAGCTGACAGAGATCACCATTTTATAACTTCTCTATCTATAACACTTGGGGTGTAAATTGGTTCCTGAAATCAGGGAAGTGATGAATTGACATTTCATATCTGTGCTTGTATATTTCAGCCTGGGAATAGTGCATATCACTTTCACTTGCAGACTATTGGACACACAAGTCCCATGTCCTCTATGGTACCAGGCTGGCAAACATGGAGCATATGGCTATGCAGGGAGCAGTAAATGTCTCTAGCATAAAGTAGTAGCCCATGAATAATAGGAGAACTAAACCATGAAAATTAGAAAGGCAAGAAAAGTAGGACATGTATGTATAAAAAAAGTTTTCACTAAGAGAAAATGAGACAGAGGTGGATTAAAATTTGTAAGGATGTAGATGTAACTGGTGTCCTTTATATGAGCAACAAACTTGATCTATTAAGAAAAATAACCTTTAAGGTAAAAGCAATATTAGGGAAAAGTACATTATTGTTTAGTGATTAAAAATGCTTAAAGAAGATAGAATAAGTCCATCTCATTATCCATTGCTGAATAACAAGCCACATCAGAACCTTGTGATTTAAAACAGTAATGGTTATTTGAGCTGGCCTTGCTCAACCAGGCATCTGAGTTACTTGGAGATCAGTAATGTGGCTGCATTTAGCAGGGACTGTAACTCAGGTAGGAACACCCAAGTTAGCTTAATCCACCAGCTAGGTTCCAGAGTAATGAATATGGGCTTTATTTCCTAGTGAGAACAATGGCACACAAGTATGAAAGATTATTTAAAAGCAGAAAAATGAAACTGTCTTCAAGTGAACTTTTAAAAAGTCACGTCACTAATCCACAAACTGAAAGGCATTGTTATTAGTCAGGAGACAGTCCACAATCTCAATCACAAGCATTTACATTCCTTTTCCATGAGAAATAGACTTATCACCTCCACAGTTCTTCTGAAGACTCATACAAATAAGAGAATAAGAAAGTAAAACCACAGTTATGCAGGTTCTGTGGGATAGACAGGGATAGACTGACAAGTGCTCTTGTTGGCATAGCACAGACTTGGTTTACCTCCGTTTTAATGGCTTTGGGATCAAAGCCACTGTCACTGTGCAGATGGATCAAAATATTTTTAAATGGGTACACATTCTTTTACGATGCTTCTGGTGTTTAAGCAGTAGTGTATAGAGTCACAATAAACAGGTTTGTTTTTTTTTGTAGAACAATCATCATGTACTTTCCTTATGGTAATTTCCCAAAATCAGAAATACAGGTTTAAGAACATGTGCTTTTAAAAAACCCTTAACGCTGATTTTTCTCACTTTAACCATAGGGCAGGAAACTTTGACAAGTACATATGTATGGGTACTCCCACTTCCTTTTTTCTGATTTACTAATTTATTTTGCAGAAAAAGCAGTTTCTCAGATGTGCTCCTTGGGGCTGATGTGAACACTGTACTGAATCTAAGATCAAGATCAAATCCGATGTTTTTGTGAAAATTTCTCTTTTGGTCTCAGCGGTGGGTTGTTCCAGTCTTCATGTTGTTGTGGGCAACATTACTGGTCCTGGGTGAGTAGAGGGCTTGACATGGGGTTGGGTCAGTTGGGGCAGCTTAGACTCTCTGAGCAGAAGAGTCTGGGCCCCCCATCCGTGGGGCCTAGTCTCCTCTGCTCAGAGAGTCTCTCCCACATAAGGAAACTGTATTTTCAGATTTTACTATGTAGTTCAGGGCTTCCTTTCTTGGACCTGAAAGCAATGATGATAGCCAAAAAAAGGTGTCCAAATTTATAGTGTTCATAACAATTAAGGTTTTATTTATGTTTTTGTTCAATAAATATACAATTTATTAATGTCAGTGTGCCTCTTTTCCCCCTCAATATTTACTTCTCAAATTTGTTTCTTATCTCAACTCTTTCTAACCTAGCTCTTTCATTGATTCCTTTTTTCAATGAACAAATATTTTTAAAATATCTTTTATATGTTAGGGACTATTGTAGGTTCTGAAGGATTATCTAGTAAACCTAAGAGAAGTTCCTGATCTCAGAGGACTTGCACTCTTGCAAAGAGGGAAACAATATTTAAAAAAAAACATGAACAAGTAAACAAATAAATAATTCAGAAAATCTAAGATAAACACTCTACAGAAAATTTAATATTATCATCCCTCACCATGTGATCTAAGATTCCGCCCATCTTGTCTCACTGAAGGCTTTTCTCTGCCAGAGAGCTCCATGGAAATTGACACTTCAAACTGCATCACACTCTTTGAAATCTTTCTATGGCTTTTATAAAATGGGAGCTACTTACTTGGGCCCTGCATTCTTTTCTAATCTTACTTTTCCCATGACTCCTTCAATTTTAGACTTCCGCAGCTCTTGAACATCAGTGTCTTATCTTAACTTCTATACCTTTCTGCCTTGATTCCCTTCCCCATTCTCCCTTGCCACACACAAATCCTAAACCTCTCCTGACCTACTCCTATGTTCTCATTTGCCATTTTCCCAAGCATCACCTCCTTCAGGTACCTTCCACAGTCCTCTCCCCTTTCTCTTCAGTACACACAAACGTTCTGTACATTGAATGACCCTTCCACACTCAAGATATCCCAGGTGCATTTTGATTAGAGCACTGAGCATCATGTTTACATTATATTACTTTGCATCATGTTTCTGTTTCCCCTACCAGTCAACTTGTTGCTAGCAAATATCATATTACATTTATCCTAGAAATCTAAGCATCTTGCCTTAGAATGTATAGATATTTTGATAAATAATTATTTCTACTTTAGAAATGAATTTTTCAATGAAAAAAAACATAGTAAAAGGATGGGAGAAACGTATCATCTTTGAAGAGCCAAAGAAACCCTGCTCAGTGCTCATATCTGGCTCTCTTTCCTTTGCAGCTTCCACCAGTGGACAATTTGGTGAGTTCTCCTTTCTTTTGCTCTTCTGCATCTCTGGATAGCAGTGTCTCCCTCACCTAAAATATTTCTGATGGTTACCTGAGGATCCCTACTATCTCTCATTGTCTTGCCAAGCTGATTAAAGATGTGGAAGTGAAGCCTGATCTCTTGGCATTGACCAAGACCCAGGGTAGCCTCATGGTCAACCTCTACCTCCTTCCATGTTGTGGTTAAGGCACTGACAGTTGCTGACCTTTTCTAGGCTCTGTATTTACTCCTCATGTAAATGAACCCCACTTAGCAATGTAGGACACCTTCAACTCCATGGTAAATATGCAGAATTCAGGATAGATCCTGTTCAGTCAGCAAGCCAGAAAAACACAATTGAAAATATACATGATGGAGATGCCAGTTTTAGGACTGAAATCTTCCAAGAAATGCCTGAGGAGTGGAATACCTAATAACTAAGTCCTTACAAGGAAGAAATATATGAAAAGGTGAGACTGGGAAGAAGACAAACTTCAGTACACCCAGTTTTTGAATTCTGATTCATTGATTTTATTCTAGGGCAGATTGTCTTGGGTATCTAGGGGCACATAAACAGCAAGAATACCCTACAATACCTCTTCTCCAGAATGAGCTGCCCCATCTGGGCCATTGTCCAGGTCACCTCTGGACTCTAGCAGAAGACTTGTCCATTTCTTGTTCTGCTATAATTAGATATGGTTGGATTTTTCTGGGTATGTGAATCATCATCTATAAAATGAAGCCATTAGACAAGGTGATCTCTCAAGCTTATCTCAGTGCCAAAATCTTGTGATGAAATTATTGATTATTTTAGGAAAATGAAAAATTGTGATTTTATCAGTGCCTATGTAAGTTCTTCTGAGTTTAGGAACAGGATGAGGTGGCAGATCAGGGGTGGTTTTTCTCTAGAATTCACTTACACAACTACCTAACTAAGGCTGAACATGACAATGAATACCATATATTACTCCCTCAATAAGATTTTGCACATCGGCATCCCCCAAGCAATCCCCCTCCACTGGAGGAAGTGAGTGTTGCTGAGTGGCAGGCAACCATAAGTCATGAGTGACTCTCCTCTCAGAGGGTCTCCTAGGGATTGTCCAGAGCCATGTTCTCCCATTTATTCACAGAACATCTGCAACTGGGACCACAGCCACCTCTATCTCAGACCCATTTCTCTCTCCTCAGCAACTGCACCCAAGTCTGTGATCTCCCGTCACCCTCCATGGACCCCTCTGTTTCAAGGACAGAAAGTGAATCTGACTTGCAAGGGGTTTATCTCTTCCTCACCAAGGGAAACACAATGGTACCTTGGATACGACAAATTAAAAGAAACCAAAAACACCTTGGATGCCTATCAGTCGGGATATTATAGGTGCAAAGCTGGCACATCACCTCTGAGTGACCCTGTGCACTTGGATTTTACTTCAGGTCAGGAAACAAATGTAATAGAAATAAGCTTTATGAATAATTTTGGCCCAGTTTTCTTTCTAGTTGTCACCATTATTTCCTTCAGATGTTACAAGTAAACAACTTTATTCCACACTACAGCTAGACAGACAAGGAGCTAAATAATTTGGTATAAAGCCAAATAGGCAATAGAATTACCTTCTGACATTTAAACATAAAAATTAAGAAAGTTTAAATCCTCTAAGTAAACCTCATTCAGTTCGATGGGCAGTGACTTTGAGTAGTGCATCCAAAAGGATGTAATTGTCATGCAACACCTAATATTGTGGATGAGTCAAACACTAAATCTGTTTGTGTGTGTGTGTGAGGATAGAGGGGGGGCATTTAACCCAGAGATTATACATTCTCTGTTTTTACATTTTTATTTTGAACAGGATTTTGCCATGTCACTAAGTTGCTCAGGATAAGCTGAAATATTCAATCCTCCCGCCTTAGCTTCTCAGAGTGCTGGAAGTACAGGTTTGTGGCAGTATGCCAAGCTCAGTGTAATTTCTATAGAGTAAACTGAAGTATCTAAATCTGTGTTTCTTAAAATTTGATCTGACACAGAAAGCCTAGGCAGCTTTTTAATCATACAGATATTCAGGACCTACCATATACTTACTGAATCAAAATGTGTGAAAGTAGGTCCCACAAATTTGTGTTTTACAAGCGCCTCAGATAAAAAGAAATGTGAGAATTAATTCTTTTGAGTGGTTCCTATACATTAAGATAAGATGTATAGATTTAAGCCATACTTAAATTGCTTGGTATGGTAAGTACCATGAAGATTTTCATATTTATAGTTGTAGATGTATGATGATAGGTAGATGTAGGTAGATTAACTAATACAATAAATATATATAAAGTAAAGAGCCATTTCATTTGTTGTACTAAAACTATTTGTTTTCTAGTTTATCATCCTAGTCATAATGTCCTTTAATTTTATAAACAAGGAAGCAAAATAGTAGCAAGAAGAAAAAAAGTTTATGCTTTTTGACTTAACAATTTCTCTCTTACATATATACCTACTGAAACAATTATAAATATACATCTTCAAAATTAAAGTGCCCTAAATGAGCAGGAAATCAAGACTCAAATTGGATGTGGTGGTGTACAGTAATCCCAGCCACAGGGGAAGCTGAGGAGGGAGGATCTCAAGTTTGAGGCTAGCCTGAACAACTTTGTTTCAAAGGAAAAAAGATAAGGCTCATCAAATAAAGTATGTTGCTGCCATTGAAAGAAAACTTTGAGCCCATTAAAACATCTAGTTCAATAATGATATTAGTGACATAGGAAACTAATCATAGTATAGAAAGTGAAAAGCAAGTCTTTGGATATATAAATATTATCCCAATAGCACACAGAGGAAAAAAGATACACAGAGATAGTCGTGTACCTGCATGTGGCAGAGAAAACTGGAAAAATGCATGTCAAAATTATGGGGTGTGATAAGATAAGTACTTTTTACTTACATTTCTGCTTTCCAGCTTTTCTCAAAGTACATGTATGCATCTTAAAATCAGAAAAAAGGAAATGATGCTTGTTTTAATGCTTCTCCTAGTCTCCTTTCTTGTACAATCTACTTAAAATAGTGAAAAGAAAGAGTAAACAACGGGATGAGCAAATAACTGTATGTTTCCCACAGAAACACTGGTCCTGCAAACTCCACTTTCTGTGTTTGAAGGAGACTCTGTGAATCTAAGATGCCAGGCAAGGGCAGAAACAGAACTAGAAAATATTAAAATTTTTAAGAATGATAAATTACTGGCATTACTTGGTGAAAACAATGAATTCAACATTCATGGAGCAAGTTCGGAAAACAATGGTACATATCACTGTACGGGAGTTATGAAAAGTAATCACAACAAAATTCTTTCCAGAAGCGTGAAAATCCAAGTCCAAGGTAAAGCATTCCTTATTCTGTGAATGACTGAGTGAGAGCAGGGGTCCTTGAGGTGGTAGAGGCAGGACAGGAAGAGGGAGGTGGCTGACATACACTGAGAGAAAGTGGGAGTTGGGCTGAGACACACTGAGAGAAAGTGCAACAGCATGTTGGGTTGAAGAAGGTTAAGAATCCAATGTGGCACCGCCACAGCTCCCCTGCCTGTTTGCTTTCGGTGGAAGATGGCAACCCCTCAGCTCCACTTGGTGGTGCTGAGAATAACCATGTTTTTCTCCAGAGCATCCCAAGCCTCATTGCTCCAGGGCCTGTTGTGATCCTTCTCTCTAGAGCTATTTTCACGTCCTGTGCTGACAGACAGCCTCTCTGCCTCTAGACGTGGCAATCAGGTGACCCTGTCCTGTAAGGCCCAGCTCTCTCCGCAGAAGTCAGATGTCAACCTCCAGTTCTGCTTCTTCAGAAATAACCAGAACCTGGAGTCAGGCTGCAGCAACAACCCGGAACTCCAGATTTCTGACATATGGCCTGACTATTCAGGTTTCTACCAGTGCAAGGCAGGAGAAGTGGCCTCTGGTATTTGGAAAGAGAGCCAGATATCCCAAGTTCATGAGCACAGTAAGTATCCTTGGGTTCTGAGATTCTCCAGGAACATGGATCTGGAGATCCACTGGTCCATGTGGAAAGTGGATCTTATTCTATGAGAAAAGGAGCTGCACAAGAAAACACACTAACTCTTGTGAATGTCTTAGAAAAGCTTACAACGAGGAAAGTAAAGAAAAAAATGTGTTTATTTGTGTTTCCTTCCAATGCTCTTAAATAACCCTTTGCTTTCTCTCAGAAAGCTCTAGCCCTTGACACACCTTGGTTCCTCTAGGCCAGCAGGCGTAAACTCCGTGCTCTGGCACAGTGCCCTGACCAGCTTGAACGGACCCTGCTCAGTGAGGTGAGCAGAGGCCTGCAACTCCAGATGCCTGGAGCAGACGGTTTCAGAACAATAAAACCAAAGGACAAAAGCTTAGGAAATAAACGCTTCCAAATTGATACCTCTAGTGGCCAGTGGTTTAGCTCAGTGGCGTAAGTGTCTGCTTGACAAGCGTGAGGTTGTGAGTTTGATCTCCGGTACCAAAAAAAATCGATATCCCTGGAGATAGTACTACACTCATTATCACTTTTTCTTAAATTTCTGAAATTGTATAGGTTCTGAAGCATGACTATTATCCAGTGGTCAAATGTTTTCTCTCATGGAATCTGGTCTGTGTCTTGAGAAATCTATCTGAGAATTAGCAAGGGACAGAGACGAGGGTGCATATTTTCCTGAGTAGGAAAGGGGTAAAAGTGAGTATGTCTGATAACTTACTCCCATCTTTAAGAAAAAAGCAATAGCTTTATAACTCTGTTTTCCTTCTTTCTTTTTGAGACAGGGTCTTGCTATGTGGTTAAGGATGGCCTTGACCTCAGATTGTACCTCAGGCTGGTCTCAAGCTTTCCATGATCCTCCTGCTTCACCCTCCCAAGTGCTGGGATTATAGGCATGCGCCACCATGCCTGGCTAACTGTTTTTCTAAACTTGCTTATTTCTATTACTGTGTTCTTCCATTACAGGAAACAGATGTCTCTGTGGTCTTGGGTTTAAGGAAAAATGTTTTAGAGAAGGTGGAGAAAATGTTAACCAACAGTTACAACACAATAATTTCTAGCATAGCCTCCTCCCACAGCATTAACTATGGAACCTCAACTGCAAGCCCTTCTCCTCTTCTGTTGAGTTATCTTCATTGATTCTTCCAGAACCTGAGGACAGCTTGAAAGGCACTGTGCTATGCTGACATCATTACTCTAAACCATGCCATCAGAGATTAGAATAGCAGGCTGCCTCTATTCCTACTCCTGACTCTCCCCAAGACCCTTAAGGAATAGAAGGCCCCTGCAGCCAGACAGGGACCGCAGATTCCCTCTTCCTCAGGGCAAGTCTTAGTCCAGCTTCTCACATGAGACCAGCAGACTTTGCCCTTCCCATATTGCAATTCTTCTCCATCTTGCAGCACATCACTGCCAATATTCCCACACTTGTCATTTTTATTTATTCAGGAGTTACCGAAGTCCAAAAAGCCACAGAGTTCGTCACTGAAGGGCAGGAGCTGCTGCTCATCTGCTCAGTAGATAAGGATGCACAGCGCATCAATTTCTCCTGGTTTAAAAAAGGTGGATGGCTGCAGAAAGCATTCTCAGGAGCAAAATACAAGATCACTTCAGTGAAAAACAGTGATGCAGGGGAGTATTACTGCAAGGCTGGAGAGTCTACCAGCAAGCCGGTAACCATCAAAGTGAGAGGTATGTTCTGCCGTGTGTCACTGAGGACTAAGTTAGCAGCCGTACGCAGGGATCACTGTTGCAGAGCATAGGAAATGAGAGTGAATATTAACTGCTATTAATAATTCACTGTTTTGAACAACCTGCCAGGAGTTAATGAGGAGCAGGACAAAGGAGTAGAAGAGACTGCAGAAATGAAATTCTGTTTTGGTTTTTGTTTGGTGGGGTTATTTTTGTTTTTTTGAGACAGGGTCTTGCTATGAAGTCCTGGCTGACCTTGAACTTACTCCATGTAGCTTATGCTGGCCTCAGACATGTAGAATACTCCTGCCTCCGCCACCAGGAGTATTGAGATTATAGGCATGCACCACCAGGCCCAGCTGAAATGGAGATTTTAAAAATTGTTCAATGATTAGTAATATGTCCAACCTCTCATACTCACAAACTCCTTCTAAGTTTAAGTGAAAATGGTTCTTGAGAATAAAGTTAGAACAAATAGGATATTGGAACCAGGACTGATTTAAGAGCATGTCTCTTGAGCCCTCTTAATTGAAAGTATCAGGACCCCCACTGACTTCGTCCCTGTCTCTATGAGTCCAAGTAACACATCATTTCCATCTTGCTAGAGCTCCCATAGCACAGTTTGCCACGGAGGATGTGGCAGAGCTCCACTGTGGAGCCTCAGAAGCTCTTCCCTTGTCCTGTGTCAGTTTTGTCATAAGGCTGAAACTCTGAGGAACACAAGTCCCAAGAGAGGAGCCTCCCTCAACATTTCTTTGCTCAAGAGCATTCTAGGAATGATGTCTGTGCCCAGACCATAGCCTAGGGGCATAGCCAGTAGGAGAAGTCACTCTGTACCACCAGTGAGCTCTAATCACCAGAAGTCACAATGAGGGTCAGGGTCTGTGCTACTTCACAGGCAGGAAACTCCATCTACAGACATTGTCCAACTCTCTCCCTCACGCAAATTTCAAGTAAATAGAGAGGGTCAGGTTGAGTGCAAGGAAAGGAACAGAGCAGAAGAGAAGGCCCTGAAAGAACACATGTTTGGATAGGAAAAGGGGTCAAAAGCAGAACCCTGAGGTAGATCCAAGAACAGGGAGTGACAAATTCTCACATATATATGGAGGTGAAAGACAAGTTTCCATGGCCATGGGTCAGAGGGAAAGAGCAAGAGACTGGTGCAGCAAGTTTGTGGGTCTGGTGACAGTAATATAAGGGACTTCTTTGCCTGATGGCGTCATCGGTCTGAAAAAGGAAAAGTAAGTCATCTAACAAGGGGTCTGGGAGGGAAGGGGCTGGAGGTCTGATGGGAAAGGAGCAGCCAGGGCAAAAGTAGCAAGAGGGACAGGAGACAGGAGGTGAGAGAGGCCTGGGAGTTTGCTGGGCTGTCCTGAGAACCAATTGAGACTGGACTCCAGCCATTGGCATTGGTCACTGACTGAAATTTGTGGGAAGATGCAGAAGTGACTTTTACTCATTTTCTCTGCCCCAGTCCCTGTATCCCAGCCCGTTCTCACCGCCAGGACTAGGAAGACGGAGTTTGTGGAGGGACAGAAGGTGAACTTAAACTGTGAAGTTGACAGAATTTCCCCTGAGATCTTGTATCAGTTTTTTCTTGAAGATACACTCCTGTGGGAGACAAAATCCAGTTCAATATTAGCCAGCTTCCCTCTGACTGCAGAGCACTCTGGGAACTACTATTGCACAGCTAACAGCGGCTTTGGCCCCAAACGCAGCAAGGCCCTGAAACTCTCTGTCACTGGTAAGTCCTGGGTTTCCTCATGCCCCATCACTGCCTGGGTCCTGCCCCACCCCTGACACTGCTGGAAATACATGCGCACCTTCCAGTTTCCTCTGCCTCTTCCTTGGAGCAGCTCACTGTCTTCTCTACTACTCGACTCATCAAAGCGGCCATCCAGGAGAAAGAACACTGAGAAGGAACCTAGCTCAGACAGACATTAGGAGAGTGTGCACATCAGAATCCAGGGGAAGCAAAGAACACTGAGAAGGAACCTAGCTCAGACAGACATTAGGAGAGTGTGCACATCAGAATCCAGGGGAAGCAAGTGTCCTGTGCAAAAGATAGTGGCCAGTTCAGATGAGGCTGGGCTTGGAAGTGATGAAAGCTAAGAGTCAAGCCAAGCACACTGAACTTACCACACAGACCACAGCTAGCATACCAGGCTTTGCCTGATGTCTCATCACTTACTGGTTTATGACTTAACTTCTTTGAGTCTCAGTTCCCTCATTTGTAAAACAGAAATATTAAGACTTATGAAAATGTTTCAAGGAATAGCTTCAGTCTACGTACATATAGCTATAATTTACATATGACCAGTAGGCATGTGTACCGGTCAGATATCTAGAAACAGTACATTATCAGTATAAGAAGTATGTTTCATTGTTGTTATTATCCCTATTGTGATCATATACATAAACAAGAAATAGCAACTTCAGTAAATGGGCTGGGGTAATGATGAAGTTGCAAAGGACATTAAATGAGTGTTCAGTAAGGAAAAGGAGCACTTTATCAAGAAATATCTCTATAGAAAAAGAGGCTAAAGATATTATAGAGAAGACTAAGCACAAGAAAGGTTGGCTTTCTGTTGTTTCATTGTTTTCTAACATGTTGAGGATTACATAACCAGATGGTGTTTGCAGGAAGACAATACAGGCAGATGGGATTTCACATCCAGGTCAGTGGCCAGTGGACACAGAGTCATAAGACAGAGGGGAATCTACTCTGAGCAGGCAGAACTGAAAGTTGGCAGAATCAAAATGGACTTGTTTTGTCAAGTCCCAGACAACATAAATAATTAAAGCCAGCAGGTTATGAAGAAGGGGACCTCAGGCATCTGTGTCTGAGGACAAGAAGTATTCACCAACGATTCTGCCAGGACTGCAGGACCACATGAAGGTCATTGCAAGCCACCTGATAAAAAAATTACTTTCATATGAATATCTGTCTAACAACTGTCTGCTTAAATATAGACACTACCTTCTGTGGTTGATATTTAGGTTGGCATGGGGATAAGCTCTTCCATGGTCACAGGGCAGAGGGAAGGATAAAGATGCTGGTGCAGGAAGGTTTTGAATCTGGTTGGAATCAATATAGAAGATTTCTTCCCTGAAGGTGTTATCACTCTGCAAGAGGGAAACAGGTCACCTAGTAAGGAAGCCAGAAGGGAAAAGTCAGAGACCCGAAGGGAAAGGAGCAGCCAGGGAAAGATCAGCAAGAAGGACAGGAGACAGGTGGGAGAGGAACCTGGGAGGCTGCTGGGATACCAGGAGGGCTGGTGGAGCCTGGGGTCTGAGCAGGTGCATTGGAAGCAGATAGAAATCTGTGATAAGGGGCAAGAGTGACTTTAGGCTCATTTTGTCTCCCTCAGTCTCAGTATCCCAGCCCATCCTCACCCTCCGACCTGCTGAAGCCCAGACTGTTGAGGGAAGTATGGTGACACTTCACTGTGAAGCCCACAGAGGTTCTCTCCCCATCATCTACCAGTTCTATCATGAGAAACACCTTCTGGATAAAAGCTTAATGTACAGTGGCACTGGAGCATCCTATAGCTTCTCTCTGACCACAGAGCACTCTGGGAACTACTACTGCACAGCAGAAAATGTCTTAGGCCCCAAGAACAGTGTGACCCTGAAACTCTCTGTTACTGGTAAGCCCAGGGTTTCCTCACACCTCCATTTTTGACTGAACACTGTTGCAAATGTGTTCCCATCTTCCAATTTCCTCTGCTTCTTCTTTCAGTCAGTTCACTGTCCTCTCTGCTCCCTGACTCATCCAAGAAGCCATCTCTCTTGCTCCTTGAGTAGCCTGGGCACCATTCCACTACTGGATGTCTGCACAGCAG